>JABUQX010117298.1:7500-25000 GCA_015478945.1 Trachelipus rathkii | reverse complement strand
CATATTTTTATTAAAATTGTTATGTTTTACATACCCTAAGCAGTAAATCAAACTGCCATCATACCCATTCGTCTACCCATCCATGATATCTATTGATATATGATCTATTGATCTATTGAAAAATGTCTAATATTTTTTATTAAAATTTTTTATGTTTTACATACCCTAAAGCGTTAAATCAGTAAATCAGTGAATAATCAAACTTCCCACCCCCACCACTCTATCCTCCTACCCATCCATTGATCTATTGATTTATTGATCTATTGATTCAATCATTTTTCTTTAGTATAAATAAGTTCTTGGTTAAAAAGCAGGAAAAGAAAACAAAGTTTTTATTTTACAACATGATATACCTTAAGTGCATACATTTTTTTATTCATTAGTGTTCAGGTGTCAACCTAGAATGGATGATGGTAAATTTATGTTCCACGCTCGGCTACATAGTCTTCTGTGTCTGGTCCGTTACCAGGATTGTGGAAAAAACCTTTCGTGTTATAAGAACATTTAAAGAGGTCGAGGATTTTCGAACAAAAACCTTGTTTTAAAATCATAGTGGTGCTACCAGGTTTTACCAAGAAAAATTTAATGATTACAAAGATGTAATTCAAATTTCACGAAGGTTTATATGACATAAAAAGGCTCTTCCAATGTTTATCAGGTCTTAAAATTACTAAATCCTTGACGATTGATGCATATATATTGAATGGATATGAGCAGAAACTTACAGTTTACTCTCATCACTTTAAAACATCACTGTATTTTATTAACGCAGAATATTCTTTCATCAGAATAAGTATATGTG
Source organism: Trachelipus rathkii (assembly GCA_015478945.1). Lineage (NCBI taxonomy): Eukaryota > Metazoa > Arthropoda > Malacostraca > Isopoda > Trachelipodidae > Trachelipus > Trachelipus rathkii. The sequence goes on along the minus strand of JABUQX010117298.1, from coordinate 24,198 downwards.
TGATGTGTCTTTTAACACACATTATTTAATCTTGTTCGGGCAAAGAAGGGATATGAGCCAATCAAAGTTGTGGCTACCCAAATGTTCCTTACTCAGCGTAAAGAGTTCTCCTAAAAGTAAATAAAGAAGTTACATCTATACCTCACGGTTTACTCTGTGAGCTTCATCCTACGAACACGCATAGAGTGTTACTGCGTACAAATATCTTACCTACAGAGGTTGAGACAGTATACATACCTGGATAATGAGTACGCCTGGTAAGCAGCATTTATTTACCTATTATAAATTAGCCCAGCTGCTCCCTTATTAAAAAAGGTTAAACGATCTGTGACAAGGATGACAAAAAATTTGTACAGTGTATAGCTGAAGTATGTTTAAATCTTATAACAGGAAATGTTCCTTTTTACCAGACCTCAGAAGGTAAAGCTGCGTCGTCATAGAAACATCATTAAAAAACTTGTCGGTAAGATAAGAAAAATTTAAATTAAAAGAAGCCTATACAGAAAAAGGCGGAGTGTGTTCCTTACCTTACTTCTTTTCCGTCAATCTAGCCCTCTTTTGACTAACCTAGTGGATTGCTCAATGATGAGAAGGTTAGTGGTTTACCCATACAGCGATTAATGAGAAGATGAAATATAATGCAGGAACCCTACCTCTACACAACAACATCAAAAAACAACAACAACAACAACAACAACGAACAACAACAACAACTCCAACAACAACAACAACAACAAAAGACCTTAAACAACCTCAATCAAACCAACAGATGCAACAGAGCGGGTATTATCCTCATCAACAGTTGATCCAACAGCTAACATTTTGAGTTTTATGATCCGAATGTTGAACAGATAAATAATTACGAGAAGGAATTTGTATAGAATATTAAACTCTGATGTTAACACATTCATGAAAAAAAGAATCCTATATCAAATACACTATACAAAAATTAGTAAGAATCTAAATCGTTACGCAAACAAAGTGTATCAAATTCATCCTAGAAGATTTCAGTTCAAGCATCAGATACTAAGATTGAGGTGAAAAGAGAAGATAATTTTAAAACATGTTACTAGCTGAAAGGCTTGCCCATGAGAGTAAGAAAACGGAGATATAATGCGCTTAATTGATATAATATAAAAGTTCAGAATTTCATGCGAAACGAATCGGTCAAATTTCATTATTTGATGCGGTGAAGCAAATCGTTGGTTCGGAATATTGCTTGATCTGATATCCGATCTCTCGCGTGATTGAAAGAAGGATCCTGTAACAGGATGACCCACAAAACTCCAGACTTATTAATTTTCCGATAAACTTTAATCCAAAATAAACAAAGATTGTCGGATCTGGGATAATATTCCATGTCTCCTAGACCAGATGCTGAGTCGCCTCTGATACTCTCTTTTGCATCTCGGGACAGATTAAAGTTGATAAGTAGAAACATAAAGCTTTCAAGTGCAGGTAGAATAAGAAAAAAAACATCATTCGGACCAAATTCTTGCTCTTAACTTATTTATTTCTTTCTAATTATATTGTTTGTAATTTAAAAATAATGTATATAAGCTATGTAATCTTTTTGTATACATGCTTATTTTTTTTTAAGGTTCGTTGTTGTTGTTGTTGTGTTGTTGATCGTTGTTTGTTGTTTGTTGTTGTTGTTGTTGTTTGTCTTTGGATGTTGTTGTTGTAGAGGTAGGGTTCCTGCATTATATTTCGATCTTCTCATAATCGCTGATAGGGTAAAACCCAACTACCGTTCTTCATCATTGAGCCAATCCACCTAAGGGTTATCAAAGCAGGGCTATGACGAAAAGAGTAAAGAGTAGGAAGCCACACCTCCGCCTTCTGTAATAGCTTCTTTTATATTTTTAATTTTCTTACGTTACCAGAAAGTTTTTTTTTAATGATTGTTTCTACTGACGGACGCAGCTCTAACCTTCTGAGTCGCTGTTTAAAGGAACATTATCCTTTTAAAGATTAGGCATACTTCGCTATACACTGTACAAATATTTCAATCTTTCACAGATCAGATTTTTACCTTGTTCATAAGGTTTCCAGCCCGTTTTTAAATTTTTCTGATAAACGAGAAATATCTTCGCTTACTAGAGTACTCTATTTCAGTATGTATTTACTGTCTCAACCTCGTTAAGGGTAACGATTAATTTGTACGCAGCATCACTAGCGTTGTCGTTAGCGTGAGATCACAGGAAGGTAGAATAACCCGGTGAGTATAGATGTACTTCTTTATTATACTTTTAGGAACTCTTACGCTGAGTAGAACATTTTGGGTAGCCCACAACATGACTTTTGACTCATAGTCCCTTAGTCTTGCCCCGAAACAAGAATTCAAATACTGCTGTGTTTAAAGACACATCAACACATGTATACTATGTCCTGAATGAAAGAAATTCTGCGTCTATAAAAATACAGTGATGTTTAAATGATTGAGAGTAATCTGTGAAAGTTTCTCTCGCTATATCCTCGATTCAAATTTATGCATCAAATCGTCAAGGATTATAATTTTATGACCTGATAAACATTGAAGAGCTTTTAATGTCATATAAACCTTCGTAAAATTGAATTACATCTTTGTAAATCATTAAACTTTTCTTGGTAAACTCTGTAGCACCATATGATTTTAACAGTTTTTTTTTCAAAAAATCTCGACCTCTTATAAAATGTTTAATAACAGAAAGGTTTCTTACCACATCCTGTAGGACCAGACAACAAACATGTAGCGGAGCGCGCGAACATAAATTCTACCATCATCCGATTTCTAGGTATTGACACGTGCTGAACACGCTAAGGAATAAAAAAAAGGTCTTGCACTTTATGATATAAATGTTTTAAAATAAAAACTTTTTTTTTCTTTTCCTGCTTTTAACCAAGAACTTATTTATACTAAAGAAAAAATGACTTGAATCATAGATCAATAGATCAATAGATCATGGATGGGTAGGAGGTGGTGGGGTTAGGGAAGTCTGATTCACTGATTTACCTGCATTACTGCTTTCTAGAGCGTAGTTTAAAACATATAATTTTAATAAAAAATATGATTTGAATCAATAGCACTCAATTAGATTCAAGTATATCAATAAGATCTATGGATGGGTTGAGGATGAAGGTTTAAGAACGTGGGGATGTGGCAGTTTGATCTACATGCTTTTAGCGTATTGTTAAAAACATAACATATAGTTACATAAAAAATATGGACTAAATCAATAGATCCAAAGAATCTCAATAATATCAGGATGCGGGAGGGACAGGTGCTGGGGAGGGCAGTTTGATTTAATGATTCACTGCTTTAGGGTTATGTAAAACATAACAATTTAAATAAAAAAAGTGACTTGAATTCAAATAGAGCAATAGCATCAATAGATTCGTTGGCTATGGTTAGGGAGTGGTAGTTTGATTTACTGATTTACTGATTTTACTGCTTTCTAGGTTATGTAAAACACAATTTAATAAAAAAGTATGATTTAATCAATAGATCAATAGGATCGAATAGATCACGGTATGAAGTGGGGAGGGGGCGTGGTGGTTTGATTTACTGATTAGCAGATTTACAGTATGTTAAAACCGTGACCAATTTAGTAAAAAAATATCGACTTGAATCAATAGATCAATCAGATTTCGAAGTGATCAATAGCATTCATGGTTGGGGAGGAAAGGGTGATTGGATTGGGTATGATTTACTGATTTTACTGCTTAGGGTAGTTGTAATAAACATGCTAAAAACAAAAGTGTTCCTCTCGCAAAAACTTAAAACACGTATGCGGCCTCGGACGGTTTCGCACTCGGATCGCTCTTGCGGTCGCAAACCGCTGCGCGCGCCGGTTTCGCGCCGGAGTTCGCGCACTGCGGGTGCGAGCGACACCAGTTTCGCGCCGGGGCAGGCCGGCAGGCATGCTTAGACGGGACACGCGACGACCCCTTCACACGTAGGCGTCCTCAAGCCATCATATCGAGACTACATCCTTAAGTTAAACATAAAAATTTTATCACCTATATTGTAATTATTATACAAACTATTTACCTTAACTCGCAGCCCTCGGAGCTAGCACCAATTGCCGGGCACTGACTCCGACCGTCAACCGACTTCATTACCTTCTCCTGGACTGCACGAGAGGTCGCGACCCTTTCTTGCATTCATCTATGCCCATTCATTCATTTCTTCACGAGGAACCCCTAGGGGGCCCATGACACCCACCTTACTAACGAACATTAGTTCCCATCATTTTTGAGACTACAGGTCCAATCTAAATATATAAAGACACTCAAATATTGTATTATTATACAAATATTACTAATCAGCTCCGCACGGAGCCAGCACCGGTTTCGATGCCAACTCCTCTGATCCGAATCCCGGACCTTCCAGAAAATTCCAACTCCCTGAATCCGCTCTCAAATTCAACCTATGCTACGAATAATTTCGATTTTTGGGGGAGCGTCCCCCTTACCGGGGGCGCCAGGGGACGTAATCTCGCCTACGACGAGATTACGCCCACCATATAGCTCGACCTTCCAAATTTTTAGCTTCGATACATAAGCCTAACATGATAGATGATACTATATATACTATATAAGGAATAATAACTAATAATAATAATAACGTAATAATAATAATAATAATAATAATAATAATAATTAATAATAATAATATAATAATAATTAATAATAATAATATATAAAATAATAATACAGACAGGACTCAGACGTTCGGTCTTCGGCCAAGCATTCGGTTGGTTCCGATCATCACACTCACGGAATACATAATAATAATAATGAATAATAATAATGAATTAAGATAATAATAATAATAATAATAATAATAATAATAGATAATATAACTTAATAATAATTATAATATAATACCCTAAGAAAGGTTCAATAAACCTAACCACGCTCGGAATCGGAAGCTGAAAAAAGGGCGTAAGCAACATAATTTTACCCTCGTCCTACGGGGGCACTACCCCCTAGAATCATTCAAACGACCCCAGATACTCCCATCATTAAACACATCCATAGACAAATATACTAAGTTTCAGTCGCATACCAATACTCGCTTTCGTACCAAAATCGGGCGGGCTACTCAACAGTGACATCAAACACTATATATATTAATATATAATAGTATATATAATATATATATAATATTATATATCTATAGATATAGGTATATACTATATATATATTATATATAATATATATAATATATACATATATAATATGGTATGTATAGTATATATATTATTATATATTATATATATATATATATATATATATTATATACTATATATATATATATATAATATATATATATATATATATATATTATTATATATATAATATATTATATATATACTATATATATATTGATTATCGTGCTATGTTAGCATTCTGACAATCCGTTGAAAGCTTGGACCCACCTCAGAAACGGTATTAATGGTTTAAAACATCTATGTTACGCTTCCACAAAATAATGCCAAAATTGATTGATAGTGATTGGCCACTCCCATTACCTTGATTTGTTAGCTGCAAATATTTTTCTATGGGTTCACTAGCACAAATCCTTAAGTATAGGTGCCATGTGAGAAATGTTGATGTCTCATTAAAAAAAAAGGCCTGCCCGTGTGTTGTTGGAACCTGTAAAATAAAAAAGAAAAGAAAACATCAACATCACCAAATGTTAGCATAGTCGCCATATCTATGATTTACATTAAACCACCGATGGAGAAGATGTAATTTAAAACGAGTTAACACGCCCATAATTGAAGGTGGTTAATTAAAAAAATCTGCCTCTGTCAAATCAGGTCAAGAGTAATACCATCAATTACTCACCAAAATTTACAATTATTCTGTTTGTTAAACGTGCAATAATGTTTAAACCATCTAAATCATGTGTTTTGAGCTGTTAAACTTGCCTATAATAAATTGTCAAAATCTAAACCTACACATATATTCAAGATCCAATTTCGGCAAATCTTTGGAAAAAAAAATGGTGACGAAACAAAAAGATGTCACAAAAAAAAAAACACCATATATATTTTCAATATAGATATATTATATCACAATATATATATATATAGTATAGATATATATATATAATATATTATAATATATATTATATATATATATACAATATATATATATATATATATATATATATATAATATTTATATATACTTATATATAGTATACTATATATATATATATATAATATATAATACTTATATATAATATAGTAATATATATATACTAATAGTATATATATATATATATATATATATAGATATATATCATATATTATATATACTAGTATATATATATATAATATACTATATTTATTATATATATATATAATATATATATATTAATAGTATTATATATATATATATATATATATATATATATTATATCATATACACACATAAAGGGAACTTTAGGTGTCTGTCACGGCCAGCTTTTGAGTCACCAGAGACAACATATTTTAAGGACCCGGACAAATTTGAGTTCCTTCAGATTTCTCGACGAGAATTGGGAAAATATTTCCCAACTTGTGATGGATTTCCAGGCTTTGGAATAGGTAGAGCATTTGGCACTTTTATTTTATATATTATAATTATTATTATTATTTTATTATTATTATTATTATTATTTTATTATATATTATTATTATTTTATTATTATTATTTATTATTATTATTATGTATTATTATTATTATTATTATTTTATATATAATATTATTATTATTATTTATTTTTTGCAAATATAGCAAAGCATAATATATATATATTATCAATATATATATACTATATATATATATATATATATATATATATATATATTATATTATATTATATATATATATATATATATATATATATATATACTTATATATATATATATAATATATATATATATATATATACTATATTATCTTACGGGAGATCATAGTGAAGGAACTGGTGCGCAATCGGGAGCAATATAATTTACCAATTGCAGGTGATATTGGGAGATCAGTTTATTGGAAGTTACAATTTATGGAGAATGACGACGAAAAGCCATTAGCGTTCTTCTTTTTCAAAACAATTATATCACAACCAATAAATACTCAAACATTATTAATAATGACATTATTTAACATTTAAAAATATAACTTACAAGCAACAACTTTACTTGTAAGTTAATTTCTATTCTCCTTGTCGAAAGGAGACATAATAGATAAACATTTTCCAATGTCCAATAGTGTGCTTGCTGCTTCACGTTGTTCATGCTTAATAAGAAGGTAATTTGTAGCAACATTTTGGAAATAATTTTTCTTTCTTACATATTCCATTTTTATTGATAAATTGACCGTTTGTTGAGATGCAAGTGTACAATAGTAATTTTCAAATATCGGAAGCCCACGTTCAGATTATAGTATAAACAAGTTTAGGTATTGATACTTGTTTGCAGAAATTACATGTTTAATATAGAGAAAACATTATGAAATTATTTCTTAAAGTCTTGTTTTGAATAGTCTGTAGCAGCCATTCTCAAGTCGGGTTATATGCCCTTAGGATATCCTGGCATGTTTTAAAATATGCTAGAAAGAGAGCCCAAAGGGTTAATGGGGGTGGGGGGTTCCTGGTAACTGAACCTGTGATTACTAAATACAAAAAATAATTTAAAATGATAAATACTTAACTGGGTCAATCACTGAAATGCTGAATTAAAAGATGAAAGTAGAGAAAACAAAATGTAAATTAGTTTAGTTCGGTAACTTTCAAATGGATTTTTGTATCGAAAATGATTTTTATTCTAAATTTCCAACCGTTGGGTAGAAGCACAATTATTTTCTTACTGCCTTTCTCCCGCTTATTTGTTTGAGTTGCGATTCCTTGAGAAAATTCAAGAACATGATTATTCGGATATCCAAAATCTTATAGAAAATCACCAAACTGAAGGAAAGCAATAGGTTTGATGGGAGTTTAGTTTTAGTCTTTTTTGGGGGGGAAAATGTCATATGGTTTATTAATGTTTTAAGTTCAATTCAGAAGCACTGAAATTCCTATCTTCCGCTATACATTCCAATATTAGTATAGGAAAACAAATAATTAAAGTAATTTGTGTACATTACACATGTCTAAAAATCTAGATAAGAGGCCTGCAAACATCTATGGCATACGCATACGTGAGACATCAAAGCATCGATTCTAAAGATAAAATTGTAATAATGTAAGACTGTGCAATACCTCTGACACAAAACGTATATCTTATTGACTTCCTATGATTCAATGTCAAAAACCATTTTAGTTATTAAAAGCACTTTTTCATAAAATGCTATAGTGAGCTGAAATGACTTTTCACAATAACTCCAAAACTTTAATTATAGCTAGAGGTATCTATCTATTTAGCAGATTATCCAATATATAAAAACTACATAATATTTTCCTTAATATTCATTCCATTTTAGCTAAATTAAGGTCAACATGTAGCAGTTGGAGAGCTCAAAGGTTTATTTTGATGAATATTTTGTGGCACTTACCGTTTGAATTTGGCGCTTTTTCATAAAATGCTATAGCGAGCGGAAATACCTTTTCGAACAGACTCCATAATTGAATTTTGGTTAGAGGTAGCTATTTAGCCAATTCTTCAGAGATCAAATTTGGCTACTTGCCACGAGTGTCAAGTTATGCCGGAATTTTTAGCAAGGACCATAAACAATATTCACAAATGATTTTTAGTAATAACTTTTTTATTGCTTTTTTGATCGACATGAAATTTTCAACATGAAATTTTCAAGGCATGTATAACTGGGAAGAGAAGCATTTTAAAAAATTGGATGTAATAGTTTTGTCGCTGTTCATAAGGAAAATATTTAAGTCTTCCATAAAACCGGCAAACTAATGGGCATACATAAAATTGTTCTAGATGGAAAAGATATCTTCCCCAAAGTAATACATGTTCTGAAAATTTTTATGTCGATCGAATATTAAATATAAAAGTTTTCGCCAAAATCATTTTTAAAAATTGTTTTTGTTTAGTGCCAAACACCCGGCATAACTTGTAGCACCAATGGTAAGTAGATAAATATTCGTCTCAGGAGAATCTGTTAAATAGCTACGTCTGACTATAGTTCTTTTGAAGACAGTTGGAATTGCAGTTTCAGCTCGCTGCACTTTTTTGAAAAACTGCCAAAATCAAAGAGTGCCAATTGAATAAAAATGATAAGTGTCATAAAACATATTACAAAATATTGTAGAGCTCCCCCAAATACCGTATCTGTCTTTTAAATGATGTAATCAGTTGAACGTTAAGAAAGAATTATGCTCAACTTTTAATTTTACGGATTTTCTGCCTTTTTCTCGAAACATGATCAAAACCTTCCCTTTAATGAAAAAACATTACACTTGTCGGTCAATTACAAATTGGATAATATTCAAATTGACTATTTGACAAGAAATTACTCATTTAGAAAATATTTAAAAGTCAAACTGAGAATTATTTAATATTGGAATGACAACAAAATCTCAAATATTAAACAAAGATCCCTTGTGAGAGAAATAATATCAATGCCTACTCTGGAGGTCAGTATTGCTTGTTGAGAGTAAGAACAATATTTCATTTTTATCCATTCTTTGCCTTACACATTTTCAAACTTCAAGTTTCTTGTCATATCTGCATTCAATGAAGAACGCTTTTGATTTCTCCTCCTTTGGTTTGGCATGTAGCACTCATAGCTCTTTGGCGTTTGTTATATTTCTTGCTGAAAAGTCGTAGGGAGGTGAGACAGAGTCAGTGTATGCAAATGAGTTAGCAATGTACATACCACAAGTTTTTTTTTGTTTTTTTTTGGGGGGGGGAGGGGGTTAGTTTGATTATATTGCAATTTTATGTTAGTTCCATCGTGGTCTGCCTTTTATTTGTTTGATAACAGCATGAAAGGCTAAAAAATTTGATTTACATCAAAATTCAATTAAAATTATTTGAGAAAAATAAATTTTAAAAAAATCTGTAAACACATATTCTCCCTTTCAGAAGACACCAGATTAGGGAATTATGTTTTGGGTCTCTCAAAAGGTTTGGGAAACTCCGTTTCAGTAACTAAAAAACCCGATCAAAATAAATAAGCAAATAAAAAATGCGAAAACATAATAACTCATCTTATTAAGGATTTTAAAATTTTAATGTTACATTAAATAATTTGCGGTAAATTAACATTAATAATTATTAAAGAAAATTAAACGAAATAAAATTAAGATTCATTGAATAAATAAAATATTAAAAATTAGAAATTAAATTATATTCTTTATTAAATAAAAAGACATTAGATTTGATCTACATTGGCCTATAAAGTGTTCATGATGATGATTATAGGTTTCCAACTTCTTTATTATTATTAGGATTAATTATAGCTTCTTTTAAATTGAAAATGTATCTTTAGATCTATAGGGCTAGTAAATTATATTCTTCTATTCTATTCTATTCTAAGAGGGTGCCCTAGGGTAATTATTTATCAACGAATGTTGTTAATACATGTTGTTAAATTCCGTACACAAAATAAATAAATATTTATTTAAATATTTATTTATTTATTTATTTATATATAAATAAATAAATAAATATATAAATAAATAAAAAAAACTTTATTTATACAGGAAAAAGACAATGCCTTGGAGAGCAATTCGCCCGAATGGAACTTTATCTCATAATTGCTTCTCTGCTGCAGAACTTCACTTTTGCTCCTCCTGATGATGAAGGACAAATGAGTATTGCTCCTTCCAATACACATAATGGTCATAATCCTCGCAAGGATCAAAGATTTTCTATAAGTTTGAGAACTTAATTACTGTTCAAATAATTAACTAAACTTTATTTTCTGGTAAATAATATAAATAAAATTCGTTTTATTTTCCTGTTTTATTTAAGCAAAATATCTTCTAATATTTATAAGATGTGACATTAAATTGTGCAAAATATTTGGCTTTCGCCAATGTATGTAAATCGCTACTCTTCTAAATAATTCTTCATTTTGTAAAGCCGTTTTCGTTTTTGCATTTTTGCTTACGAAACGTAAGAAAATGCTTAAGTTTTTGTTCGTTTTTGTCAAACTTAGCGCAAAATCGTAAAAATGCTCACCAAACGGAAAGAATTTTCTTAATTCTGTGTAATATAGAATAAAATTATGTGTAAAATAGAACCTTATATATATATATATATATATATATATATATATATATAATATAATATATATATATATATATATATATATATATATATATATATATATATATATATATAACTGCTATATATATATATATATATATATGACCCGCTCTCTAAAAGAGCCACAATCCATATCTCAAAAACTACTACAGCTACCGGAAAAGGAATACATTGCTGGAATCCTGGCAAAAATTTTACCGAGGAAACTGTAAAAAAAAAATCATATCTCGAAAACTACAAAGCTACAGGAAACGAAGAGAAATACATTTTTGGAATCATAGTAAAATTTTGGTCCTGGAAATGTAAAAAAATAAATAAAAAAATAAACATAAAAATTAATGAGATGCGTGTATCTGAAGCCTATATATATTATTTATGAGTATTACAAGGCAATTTAGGGGCTCGAGCCCGACGGGGAACACAGGGGGACGTTTTTCCATGCCCCCGTAGTGAGGGGCCGGAGAAATTTGTGACACCAAATACCAAAAGAGCAGGGTTCGGGGCCCTCCCGGAGAAAGAATTGAGTCCTACCCGTAGTTCCCCGGAAGGCCAGAAGACCCCGACTCCTGCCATCGATTTGCGGTATCCTTAGGGTATTCTTTAGTTAAAAAAAAAAGCAAAATTTAATAGAAAGTCTATTTATTTTAACGAGTAACCAATAAAAAGGTCTCTAAATAGGCCCTCTAATCATATTACTATAATTATTAACAATAATTTTTTATTTTTTATTTTTTTTCCTATCAAAATTTTACGAGGATTCAAAAATGTATTCACTTTTCGCTGTAGCTATTGTAGTTTTGAATATATATATATATATATATATATATATATTTTTTTTTTTTTTTTACATTTTCCACACTAAAATTGGACCAACATTCCAACAATGTATTCCTTTTTCTGGTAGCTGTTGTAGTTTTGAGATATATTTTGGCTCTTCTAGAGGCTGACCTATATATATATATATACATATATATATATATATATATATATATATATATATATATATATATATATATATATATATATATATATATATATATATATATATATATATATATATATATATATATATATATACTTTATATATATATATATATATATATATATATATATAAACCTATGTTATTTTGAACAAAGAGGGAGATCCACTTTTGGAGGTAGAAGAGGTAGCGGAGAGATGAAAGGAGTATTTTGAGATGTTGTTGAATGTGGAGGGGAGAGGGGATAGACGAGGACATGGTCTGGGCGCCCCTCAGAGCGATACAGGAATAGGAGGAAATAGGAATGATTGAAATAACAGAGGTAAGAAAAGCGCTTAAGAAGTTTAAAAATAGAAAGAGCGTTGAATATGACGGGCTGAGTAACTAACTATTTAAGACGGGAGAAAGGGGAATAGTTTTTCATTAGTTTGTTGGTTCACAGGGAATTCTCCAGTAAAGCTTGGAAGAAGGGAGAATCTGAAAGATGGAGAAAAACAATTATAAGCCCTATACACAATAAAGGAGACAGAAGAGAATGTGGAAATTATAGATGAATAGTATTACTTTCAGTAGCAAGTAGAATTTATGAAAGAATTCTGGAGAAAAAACAAAGGATAAGGGTTGAGGAAAAAATTGGAAAGTGGCAACATGGTTTTAGACCAAAATAGAGCACAACAAACTTGATATTTTACAAGAAGATGATGATAGAAAAATCATAGAATGAAATAAGATGATATATATTCCATTAATAAATTTGGAAAAAGGCATTCAGTAGTAGATCAATTGATTGTGGCGATTAAGGGCATGTATGAAAACCCAACAAACATAATTGAGAGATGAGACTGAGAGAGATGACGATGTGAGAAGTGGTCACGAAAGGGTATTGTTCTGTAATCTCTACTCTATAAATTGTACCTGGATAGCTGCCTAAGAAGGATTTTGATTTGTACATGGGAAGAATAGAGAGCACAATGCTGTATCAGGATGACAGTAATGTGATTACAACAAGGTGGAGGACTACAGAGGTCCATGGAGTGGTGAATGGGTGTTCATCGTTAGAAATGAAAGGATAAATAAAGCAATTGGTATTGATGATAGCCACAGAGAGGAGTTAATATAGTGGTTAATATAGAGGAGTAGGCTTAAGCAAGTGAATAAGTTTAAATATTTGGGCATTGATAAGAGGAGATGGTTGAGAGAGTGGGAAAGTACTACTGAAAGAAAGGGAATTACATTCGAAGGTGAAGGTAGTGATATATAAGACAATACTGAGACCGATCCTACTATACGGATCGGAGTGTTGGGCAATGAACACTGTGCAGAGGAGCAAGATAGAGGCTGCGGAGATGTGAGTGTTTTATTAGAGGAGTGACACTGAGAGACAGAATGAGAAATGAGCAGGGGAGAATAGAACTGGGGGGGATGTTGGCCCTGGAATGTGTAGAGAGACATGAGACGCGATGGTTTGGGCACGTGAAAAGAATGGTGGATGAAGAGATTGAGAGAGGTGTTGGAGTGGAGACCGGAAGGGCAGATGAAGGCGACCTTCAGGAAGACCAAGGAGGAAATGGCTGGAGGAGGTGAGTGGAGCTTTGCAACGAAGGAATAGGACGCTAGAGGAGGTGGAAGAGGACCGGACGTTCGATGACAGAGATGAGTGGAGAAGACTTTTGGAGGTGCTTAGACACCTGACAGGCTTCCTAACAGGGTGGATGAGTTAAATATATATATATATATATATATATATATATATATATATATATATATATATATATATATATATATATATATATATATATATATATATATATATATATATATATATATAATATATATATATATATATCTTCTCTCTTCCTGTATATATATATATATATGTTATATGTGTGTGTTGCTTTTCATTTGCATGGAGTACCTTCTCATACCTGTATTAGTCTTGGGCAAATAACTCTTGTTTACTCACTAATCTCTTCCTAAACGCCAATTGTTGTATCCTATTCTTATACTTTGCCCCTCCTTTAAAGGCAGTTTGTAGGACCCATCTTTAAAAACACAGTTTCATCCCTCCTTCCCTACCCAGTTATCCTGACCCCAGATTTATTTGCTATATATATATTTCTAATATAAAATTGAATCCTGTAACATATTTCTATATATATATATATATATATATATATATATATATATATATATATATATATATATATATATATATATATATATATATATCTACCTATAAATATATATATATATACTATATATATTTGGAATACCACCTCTCTAACTTTAACCCTAATATTTTGCTCTTGTATGAGACCCAGATAGCTAATAATTCATCCCCTAACTCGTTTAATATATCTAACCATAACTTATTTCATAATTTCCGTCTGAAAAGAGGAGTATGTGCCTGTAAACATTATAACTCCTATAACACGTCTCAAAATCTCGAATCTCCTAACTCGATGTTCTGTGGTTTTAAAATCTTTCTTCTTCTACTACAATAATCTTGTGTTTCTGTTATTGTTCTCTATCAAAACAGATTTTCAATCCTTTTGAATATCTAACTACTTTTCACGAGACTGCTATATCTTCTAATGTCCCTAAATACTTGGGTCCTCTGTTGGGGATTTCAATGTACACAACACTGAATGGTTGAAGCTTCTTCGCATGCTGATTCAGGTGGGGGAGGGGGCCGGAATCGTTCAGCATAATGATCTGGAGAAACTAATTAAAGGGAACCTATACACATTGGATCTGATCCCAACCAATTCTAGAGCACACTTGACCTATGTTTCACCACTAGTCCTTCTCTCTATATATACACCACCTTCGCTCATATTGGTAAATCTGATCACAACCTTATATCTCTTAACTTTAACACTTTCTCTCCAACAGCTCCATCTTGCCCCACTTTATGCATATTTTTGGCACTAATCGGGCTGATTGGTGGGCTATGCTTTGCTTCTAGGTTAACTATCGCTGGAGTGAATGTTTTGACCCAGAAGACGCTTCTGCTTCAGCTGATAGTGGGAGCTGTAACCGTTGATGGGATGTGCAGAGTTCATTCCTTCTTCGACCAAATCTTTCTCTCCTCAAAATCCATGGTTCGATCGTGTTTGTTCCCTGGCCATTCAGGATAGAGACAGTGCGTAACGGGAGTAGAAAAATTATTTTTCTCCTATCCCTCTCCTATCATTCAGCTCCAAATCACTGCAGGAGTACTTTTCGACGAGCAAAGCTGATTTTCATAAAACGAAAGTGCGCTGACCTCCTTAGCTCTCCTGCTGACAAATCTTTCTGGTCTTTTGCCAAAAACATCTCTAACAACTTCTGTGAATCTACCTTTCCTCCTTTTATTCACTCTGATGGTTATGTTGCTAATGCTCCAACTGAAAAGGCCAATCTCTTTTGCCTTTTATTTTACTCCTGCTCAATCCTTGACGATTATGCCATTCCTCCTCCTTCTCCTCTCAGGTGTCCTATACCTTTGCCTGTGATTATATTTGATCGGGTGCATGGGCTCCTGAAATCTATGAACATTGGGATTGCGGGTCGTCCGGATGGCATTCCTTCTCGAGTTTTGAGAAAGTTTGCTTCCGAGCTGATGCCGCCCCTCATTAAACTATATTCTCTATGCCTCAATGCTAGCACTTTCCCTCAGTGTTGGAAGAGCGCATATGTCCAACCTATTCCGAAGAAAGGTAGCTGCTCCGATCCTTCTAACTATCGCCCTATAGCTCTCACTTGTATTCTATCCAAGATCTTTGAAACCCTTCTCAACTCTCATTTCTTGGATCTTCTGGAATCTAATTATCTTCTTTCC
Source organism: Trachelipus rathkii (assembly GCA_015478945.1). Lineage (NCBI taxonomy): Eukaryota > Metazoa > Arthropoda > Malacostraca > Isopoda > Trachelipodidae > Trachelipus > Trachelipus rathkii. The sequence continues at coordinate 8,186 of JABUQX010117298.1, read as the reverse complement.
GATCGCCAGTACGACTTTCGGCGCTCGATATCTACTGGCGATATACATTCCAATCTAAGCGATTTATGTTTCTCCGCCCGTAGGAACTACGAGAAGACTTGTGCGGTGGCGCTTGACATATCCAGAGCATGTGATCGGGTATAGAACGCGTCACTACTTTCCAGGCTCCCCTCTTTTGGGTTTCCTCTTTCTCTTTGCTTACTTACGTCTAGCTTCCTATCAAATCGCTCAATATAAGCTGTTGTTGATGGGGCGACTTATTCTTCTTTTTCTGTCAACAGTGGTGTTCTTCAGGGTTCTGTCTTATCTCCTACTTTATTCCTACTTTTCATTAATGATCTCCACTCCTGCACATCTAACTATATCCATTCATATGCCGATGACTCAACCTTCCACTCTTTTGCACATTTCAAATCTGCTCCTTTTTTTCTTTTAGAAGCTTTCGTCTTAATCCATTCCCATTCTATTCTCGCTGATCTGGATAGAATTTCCTGGTGTGGTCGCCTCAAACTTGAGAGATAAATTCTTTAAAAACCCAGCTTCTACAAATCTCTCTCTGAGCTGCAACTACAAACCTCAATCTCTTTCGATGGTTCTCTCGTCTCTCCTGTTGACAATAATCCTTGGCCTTAACCTAAAAAAATGTCTTAGAAACCTCACATCACAACGGTTGCTAAGACGGCCTC
>JABUQX010117297.1:10000-49727 GCA_015478945.1 Trachelipus rathkii | reverse complement strand
CCAACGCCCCTCAGCCACCCCCCTGGGCTAACGCCCCTGAATAGAGCTCAATATTATTCTTATATACTATCATATTAATATATATATATATATTATAATTATATAATATATATATATATATTAATATTATATATATATATATATAATATAATTTTGTTAGTTTTGTTTTCTTGCTGAAAAAATTTTCAGTCGATAATTTTCGGGGGGGCTGCAGCCCCCTCAGCCCCCTGGCTACGCCCTGCATCTAATGACTATAGGAGTCTTTATCTTATAAAGCCAAAGGAAAGTCACAACGGCCACGCGTTTTATACCATTACAACATAATACAGGACATTAGACCAACAAAGCTAAAGCAAGGGCAATCACCCCGGTCTTGTATCTCGCCTACTATAGAAATAGTATCACGACGCAAGACAGAAAAGGTTTACTATCCTCCTTAAGGAAGACCCTAGTTATCTCCAAAAACAAGACAGAGAGTTAAGGCTTTATGAATCCCTATATAAAGAGGGAATCCAAAAAACAAGGTAAAGGTGTATAACCTAATATAAAGAAAATCAAAAGCCAAGAAGGTTTAGATAACTCCTATAAGGAGTAATCCAAAAGCATGGAAAATTTATATCTCCTTATGAAGGGAGTAATCCAAAAGTTAAGGAAGGTTTATTTACTTCGCTGATAAGGTAAGTATTCCAAAAAGCAAGGAAGGTTTATATACCTCCTATAAGGAGTATTCAAAAGAAAGAAAGATTTATACCTCCCATAAGGAAATCTCCAATAAATATATTTGGTTTAACCTCCTATAAGGAGTATCCAAAAGCCAAGGAGATTAATACTATTATAAAAGAGAATACAAATACAGCAAGGAAGGTTTATACCTCCTTAAGGGTATCCAAGCAAGGAAATGTTTATACCTCTTATAATTGTATCCAATATGCAAGTAAAGTTATACCTATTTAAGAGACCAAAAGTACAGGAGGTTTATACCTCCTATAAGGAGTATCCAAAAGCAAGGAGGGTTTATACCACCTATAAGGAGTATCCAAACAAGAAAGGTTTATACCTTCTATGAGGAGTATTTAAAAGCAAGGAAGGTGTATACCTTCTATAAAGAGTATCCAAAAGCAAGGAAGGTTATACCTAATATAAAGAGAATCCAAAAGCAAGAAAATCTCTTCATTTTTTTAATTTTAACTTATCCTTCAAGTTCACCACATTATTTTAACGTATTTTTTATGAATATTTGTCCATCCAAATATATTGAATTCCTATACATAGTAAATTACATTACGTTTAAAGAAAGAAAACCTCTTACATAATTATATAACACGTATTGCAAGCAAAGTTATTATAAATTTAAAGATTCATAAATTTTAATATTAGATCTCTCTCTCTCTCACTCACTCACTCTCTCTCTGTCTCTCTCTCTCTCCTTGATCCAATTCTTACATAATTATATACCACGTATTACTGCAAACAAGTTTAATATGAAATTAAGGATTCATAAAATTCAACATCAGACTCTCTCTCTCTCTCTCTCTCTCTCTCTCTCTCTCTCTCTCTCTCTCTCTCTTCTCTCTCTCTCTCTCTCTCTCTCTCTCTCTCTCTCTCTCTCTCTCTCTCTCTCTCTCTCTCTCTCTCTCTCTCTCTCTCTCTCTCTCTCTCTCTCTCTCTCTCTCTCAGATACACTTTCAATTATTAAAAGCTAAAACATTTGCTAAAAGGATCATTCAGTAAAATTTATGAAAAAATTCACAATTATACACTTAATTACATATGTATATATCACTATTCCTTACAGCTCTCTCTCTCTCTCTCTCTCTCTCTCTCTCTCTCTCTCTCTCTCTCTCTCTCTCTCTCCTCCCACCCTCTCTCCTCTCTCTCCTCTCTCTCTCTCTCTCTCTCTCTCTCTTCTCTTCTCTCTCTCTCTCTCTCTCTCTCTCTCTGCTCTCTCTCTCTCTCTCTCTCTCTCTCTCTCTCTCTCTCTCTGTATCTTTTTTATGTTGATAAAATAGTGGCAAACTTAAAAGCTGAGGCATGTTTACTTAATTGTTCTATATTTAACAGGTGTCCAACCTATTACCCCCCGAAAATGGTCGGCCTTATATATTTATTTTAATTGTTTTCATTTATTATGGAATTTTTCAGGAATTACTACTACTACTACTACTACTACTACTACTACTACTACTACTACTACTACTACTATTACTACTACTACTACTTACTAAAGCAAAAAAAAAAAAAGACAAAGAAAAATATTTTGTTCTGTTTAATATTCGAAGCCAGGATGATGGAATAATGAAATTAGAGATTCTTTAAATAATAGAAATAAAGCTTATAAACTTTGGAAGTCTTCTCCTTCAGTGGAAAATAATAATAGTTACACAGCTTGTCGTCGAAGCTGACAAACGGTTAATTAGATACTATAACTGAAACTATGAAATTAATATTTCTAGAGGAAATAAAATTAATCCTAAAAAGTTTTACAAATATGTTTATAACAAAAGTTCCATTAAGGAATCAAATGGACCATTACTGGATATTAATGGGAATTTAAAATCAAACAGTGGTGATTTGGCAAACATTTTAAATAATTTTTTCTTCACAGTTTTTAGGAAAGAGAATCTAGAAAACGTGCCTAGCATGGAAGACATAAGGAATTTTCATGCAGACAGTATTTTAGATACATTTGAAATTTTAAAAGAGGAAGTTGTTTTCCAGACTGATAAACTATCAATTAATAAATCACCTGGACCAGATGAGTACTATCCAATGCATCTCAAAAATTTGAAAGATATATTAGTGAAACCTTAGACAACACTTTTCAATAAGTCTTTAAAAGAAGGAATAGTTCCTCTTGATTTCAAATTTGCTAATATAACTCCCATTTTCAAAAATGGAGATCGTAAGATCCCGAATAACTACAGACCACTTAACATAACTTCTATAATTGGCAAAATTTTTGAAGCAATACTAACTAATAGATTAGTTGCACATCTTAAAGATCATGGATTGCTCAAGAATTCCCAACACGGCTTTAGAAGAAATAGATCATGCTTAACAAATGTACTATATTTTTAATGTGGTTGTTAACAACGTAGATAACTATAAATCTTTTGATGTCATTTGCTTATACTTTCAAAAGGCATTTGATACCGTCCCTCATCAAAGAATATTGGAAAAGCCTAGAGCTCATGGTATTCGAAGAAAAGTTTTAAATTGAATTAAAAATTGACTATGGGATTGACGACAAAGAGTCGTTATCAATGGTGAATGCTCATATTGGACGAATGTTATTGGTGGCGTACCCTAAGGATCTGCCCTAGGTCCAATGCTTCTCATTTTATATGTAAATGATATAGATAGCAATATTTTAGGCAATATTTCGAAATTTGCCGATGATACGAAATTTGGAAATCGCATAATATGTGAGAAGGAATATCAATTATTCCAAAGCGGTTTGAACGAGATTGTAAATGGGTCAAAACATGGCAAATGAAATTTAATACATACAAGCCGTTGGCTTGCTCCTAACGGAGCAAGACTTGTCCTTGAGCACGTGCTACGCAACGGGGCAGAGGATCGCTCGCTCGTCCGGATGAAACCGAGCCGAAAAAACTCATGATGACAACTCGTCTTGAAATCTCTGACGGTAAACCTGCGGTTTATTTTTAAATATGCATGTTCATGGGCATTTACCTGGGCATTGTCATTTGAAAATGCCTTTGCAACGGCATGGGCATGGGCATGGGCTTGGGCATGGGCATGGGCATGGGCATGGGCATGGGCATGCATTGGGCGATGGGCATGGGCAATGGGCATGGGGCATTGGCATGAGGCATGGCATGGGCAATGGGCATGGGCGATGGGCATGGCATGGCATGGCTATGCATGGGCATGGGCTCGGCAATCGGGCATCGGCATGGGTTCGAAGTGTATGAGCGAGGAGTAACGCCCATCGCATTGGCGATTGTAGCTTGTTTTTGGTCGTGTAAAAACCATTCAACAAAAATATGGTGCTCCACATCTCAACAAATTGACACAAACCGGGAAGATTTTTTTGGCAAGTTTAAATTAATAGGATATAGATAAATGTAATTTTATACATTTTGAATATGATTATAAAATAGATGACTCATTTATCAAAATTGACAGTGAGGAAAAGGATCTAGTAATATTAATTAATAAGGATTTTAAGTTTGCGAAACAATGTGCTTGAAGCTGTTAAAAAGCAAATAAAGCTCTAGTTTTTATGCCAGAAACTTCGAATTATAAATCTAAAACTATAATACTCCTCTCTATTAAAACATTATTGCGACCTCATCTTGGAATATGCTAGTTGCAGTTTTTGGTCCCATACCTCAAAAAAAAGACAGAAAAAATTGAAAGAATTCAAAGAAGAGTAACAAAATTAATAATTGACAGGTAAGTCATACCAGCAACGACTACGTGAATTAAATATCATCTTAGAGACAAGAAGATTTGAGAGGAAAATTAGTTGGTTTTTCTTAAAATACGAATAAATTTGACAGTATCAAGTAGTTACAAGAGTAATATTGCCCGGACTGGAAACTGGAAATCCTGGAATCCTGGAAGGATTCCAGGATTCTTGGAAGTGGTTTCCAGTTTCCAGGACCTGGAAACTGGAAAGTACTGATTGAAATTTAGTAATTCCAGATTTTCTGGAATGGTATGTTTTTCCAGATCCAGAACTGGATCCTGGTTCTGGGGCACCTCTATAATATTAGCTTCCATATACTAGTATACTGTATATACTATATATACTATATATATATATCATATATATATATATATCATTACTATTTATTATATATAATATATATAATATATACTATATATATATGATGTACAAATGGCTTAGAGATGCAAGATAATGCTAAGAGAAATACACGAACATAACGCATACGCACACGCACACACCCCCGCACCCCCCCCAGAAACCCCGGCTATACTATTATACAATTATCTAATGATAGTATATAATATATATATATATATATATATATATATTAATAATATAATATATATTATAATATATATATACTATTATATATATAATATTATACGTATTTACGTACAAACATACAAACAGTACACGCGTGCGCGCCTTACAATCTATGTAAGGCTACTCAGCCACTTCAGAAATCTCTCAATCTTCCTCTTGATGCTAAAAGGGATCGGCAGAGAACATCACAAGTTCTTCCTGACGAACAAGAAACAACACAAATACAGAAATGGGACTCCTGAGGGGAGAGAAGGAGGAGGAGTACGTATCGGAGGGTGGATTGAGAGTCTTCCAGATGTCGTCCTAGGTTCTAATTATAGATAAAAAAAAAAACCTGGTTTACAGACTGTTAATTATTAAAAATTAGTTATATTTTTGAAAAGAATGGACAATAGATAAAAAAAAAAGAGAAGATAGTTTAAACTAATTAGGTTTTGAATGACAGGTTTAATTTAATGTTTAGGGGAGAAGTCGTTTTCCGTGACAAGGGACTCAAATTTCGGCTAATTTTTAACATTCTCAATACCAACAATAAAATAATAAATTATATTATTAATTATTATGTGTATTATTATTATTATTTATTTTACTCTCCTCCATTTTGGCAAATTCTTCATGCATTATTCATTATTATTATTATTTATATTATGTATTTATGTATTATTATTATTATTATTATTATTATTATTTCATAAAATAATTATGCTTAGCTTATTATTATTATATTATTATTATTATTATTTTATTTTTCCTATTTATTACTATATATATTATAATATATACCTATCTATATATATAAGTATATACTATATCACGCCACTATATATTAGTAATAATACCCGTAATATTATATATTACATAATATATATATAATATAATATTTATACTATTATACTACTATAGTATGATCAGTGGACCTAATTCTGAAATGGTCAGGTTTGAAATGGCTATTTGCTAATATAACTATAATATATATAATAATAATATATATATCATATTAGAACTTATCAATGCTCGTCTATTCCATAGTAGGTAAGCATATATCATCATGCTCATACCCAACATAGCGACCTAGTATTACCTAAATAAATGATATAATATCTATATAATGCTAATAATAATTTGTATTGGTTTAGAGGACACACAAACATTTACGCTACATACGTACGGCATACATATATACATACATACATTTATACACATACATACATTACATACCATACATACATACAGACATACCCAGTAATCAATCATACATACATACATACATTATATCATACATATATATACTAATACATACATACATACATACATACATACTTATAATATAATATATATATATATATATATATATATAATAATATAATATAATTATATTATAATAAAATAATATTATATATATATATATATATATATATATATGCCAACACCCGCCCCTTCACCCCCACCCTACCCCATCCTTCCCTGATGATCTATAGCTTCAACGATCTATTGATTCAGTCATATTTTGAGTATCTTTGGGTTAACATAACATAACAAATAAGTTCTTTATATATACTAACCAAACTATTAATATTGCTAACGTAACAAGTTTTTTACATCAATAAAGCTAACATATTGCAAACCTGAACTAAGAATTATAATATACAACGACAAACCCTAACATACCTTACGCATGAACTAAACCACTAACATTTATCAAAGTTCCATACTTAACAGCAGTAAGTAACCTATTTACATACAAACCGTAACCTGTTCACACTTTTCTCAAACGCATTCTGTAACATTATCAAACATATCTCCTACATAGTAATATTTAACAAAAAATTTATCATAACCTCACCTAAGTTTATATATACTAACCAACGATTATATGCTAACATAACAATGTTGTTTTCACATCAATAAGCTAACATATCACAACCCTGAACAAGATATAGTATACAACGGACAAACCTAACAATAACTCTTTGACGCCAAGCTAAACAGCCAACATTTCAAAAGTTCCATAACCTTAACAGCCAGTAATAACTAACATTACATACACAACGTAACCTGGTTCACACTTTTTCAAAACGCATCTGTAACATATCATATGTTATTTAAAACCTTAATTCTTAATATATTTATCAAAAATTTATTCATAACCTCACCTAGATTCATCCATAACTAACCAGCGGAATATATGCTTGAGCGTAACAAGTTGTTTTAACATTAATAAAGCGTAACATAGCATAACCTGAACTAAGAATATAATGTACAAAGCCAAACCTTAACACAGACTGAGAAAGAGACAGAGGTGGTACAGCACCGGTGCTGAAACCGGTGCGGTGCTGAGTTAGTAAACATTAGCTTAGCCTCATACTCCATTCATTTCAAATCTGTTTTCTTTTATATGCATTAACATTTCATTTTTGCTATTTTATCTTTCTAAGTTTTTAATACCTTCTCTTTTTGCTTTACTTATTATCTATTTTTTTTTTTTTTTTTTTTTTTTTTTATTTATTTTTTTTTTTAATTCTTTATTGATCTTTTCATGTCTATAACTTAAAACTTTTTGTTTTAATTTTTTATCATTCTAACATCTTCTCCTTGTCGTTTACTAAAATTTTAAACTTTTCAAGTTTATAACTTTAAAAAATTTGCATTTACATACCCTAAAGCAGATAATCAGTTAAATCAACACCAGCCGCCCCCTACTCCGTCCCCACCACTCGCGCTACCGTCCCAATGATCTATTGACTCTATCCGAGGCCTATTTGCACTCTCAACTCTACTATTCGCCCTACTCAACATGAGACAACAAAAACTTTATTTATTTTTGTTTTGTTTTCTTTTAAACAATGTTTGTTTTTTACTATAAAATTTATTTATTTGTTTTATTTTCTTTAAAAATTCGTAGTTAACGTAAAATTTCTTTCATTTTAGTCGTTTATACGATAAAAAATTGCCTTTACATACCCTAAAGCAGCAAATCAGTAAATCAGACAACAGGTAAATCAGTAAAATCAGTTAAATCAAACTGCCTTCCAGCCACCTTCATATCCTTCCATGACTATTGATCTCATTGATCTATTGATCAAGGTCATATTTTTGTATACCATATCTCAAAAACTTTTATATTTTTGTTTGTTTTCTTAAACAAAGATGATTATACTATAAAAATATCATTTATTTGTTTTATTTTCTTTAAACATTTGGTGTTTACTAAAATTTCTTTCATTTATAGCTAACGAAAACATCGAAAAAAATTTTTGCATTTTACATAACCCCCTAAAGCAGTAATCAGTAAATCGAGAAAGCAGTAAATCAGTAAATCAGTAAATTCAAACTGCCCTCCATAACCCACCATCCATTCCTTCCATGATCTATTGATCTATTGATCTATTGACTATTGATCTATTGATTCAAGAAATGGGATATAACATATCTTCAAAAACTTTTATTTATTTTGTTTTGTTTTCTTTTAACAGTATCATTTATATTCACATTGGTCATTTAAGTTATTTTCATTTTCTTTACGAAAATTTATTTCTGTTAATAAAAATATGCCATTCATGTTTATAACTTAAAAAAGTTGGCATTTTTCCCGTGAAAGCAGTAAATCAGTAAAACTGTAAATCAAACTGCCTTCCAGCCACCTTCCTAATCCTCCAATGAATCTGATCTATTGATTCATTGATATATTGATCTATTATTTATATTGATTCAAGTCTATTTTTTACATTGACCCAAAAAATAATTTTTATTTATTTTTGTTTTGTTTTTCTTTAAACATTTTGTTTTTACTAAAAAATTATTCTTTTTATGTTTATAACTTAAAATATTTGCATTTTTACATACCCTAAAGCAGTAAATCAGTAAATCAGTTAATGAAACTGCCCTCCGTACCCATTCGTGATCTATTTAATCTGTTGATCTATTGATCTATTGATCTAATGATCTATTGATTCAGGTCAAACTTTTTACTAAAATAAGCAAAAACCTTTTATTTATTTTGTTTTGTTTTCTTTAAACATTTTGTTTTTACTAAAAAATTTATTCTTTTTATGTTTATAACTTAAAATATTTTTGTATTTTTACATACCCTATAAGCAGTAATCCCAGGTAAATCAGTTACATCAAACCACCCACTTCTATACCTCCTAACCCATTTTCGTGATTTCATATTGATCTGATTGAATCTATTGATCTATTTGAATCTATATTCAAGTCTTCATCAATTAGTGCCTATAACATAACAAAAAACTTTTATTTATTTGATTTTGGTTTTCTTTAAACATTTTTGTTTTTTACTAAAAATTTATTCTTTTTATGTTTATACCTTAAAAATTTGTAATTTTATTACATACCCTTAAAGCAGTAAATTCAGTAAAATCAGTTAATCTCAAACCATACCCACTTATCCTCCTACCCATTCGTTTGTTCTATTGATCTATTGATCTATGATCTATTGACTCTATTTTGATTTCATTGTCATATTTTGATCTATAACATAACATTAAAATAAAATTCTTTGGCTGTAGCTGGTGTTGTTGAAAGTAGGCGTTTTATGGTGTTGTTGTTGTTTCTGTTGTTTTGTTGTTGTTGTTCGTTGTTGTGTTGCTTGTTGTTGTTGTTGTATCCGTTTGTTGTTGTTGTTAAATATATTTTATGATTAAGTTAAATGAAAATATAAAACACTTTTTCAAACCGTATCTCATAAAAATTAATTATGTTAATCTACAAAATCTTAAAGAACTATAAACAAAAAATAATAGAAATCCTAGCCTAACTGACATAGAGCATTCATTAAAGAGGTAAAACCTAAATTTAGAACGTTTCAATCACGGCCAGAAGTCTTGTCATCCTTCTCACGCTTAGCAATTCATCAATTCTTGTACTATACAACAACGCTCAAAAATTATTTTATTCATTATTATATTATTATTATTAATTATTATGTATATATTTTAATATTATTATTTTATTTATTATTCATTTATATATTATTGATTTATTATTATGTTAACATAGATCTCACAACATCAAAAACGCGTGCGACACTTGCCTCCAGGTCCACAACATAGAACAACTTGGTAGGTAAATTGCTCATCTACCAGACATCCTAAGCATTCACGTAAATCTTGTTACGCTCAAGGGATGGCCAATCAGAGAACTGCATTTGCTATGCCCAATCACGGCCAACAATGAAAATCGAGGAATGACTCATTTAATTCTTAATATCTTTTGACACATGTGAAGGGTAACGAATTTATTACTTTGTACCCGATATAATATCTTTGGACACATGAGAAGGGTGACGGACTTTTATTTACTTTTGTTTCCTTTTGCGCTTTCAGTAATAGTAGTGTTGTATCTTAAACAGTCTAGTATTATTTATTATATATGATTATTATTATTATTAGTTATGACTGTTATGATATTACTTTATTAATTATTATTATTTATGACTTTCATGATTATGACTATTATTTATTATTCCACAAGATCTCACGACACCATAACGTGTGCGACCAATCGCTTTGCAATGTTCACAACTAAAAACATTGGCTGGTAGTTAAAAACATGCATCTCTACCTGGACACCTAAACTTACGCATTCTGTTAACAAATGAACAAAGTTCGGTAAACATCTGGTTATCCTCTCTGAGAGGGTTGGATTACAAAGAAAACGTGAGTAGACGACCGAAACAAGCCATTCAAAAGCGTGTGAAAAAAATTAATTAGCTTTGAAGGGGAATAAACAAAGAACGGGTATCATTTACATGAACATCTGTTGCTTTGTTCTAACAAACGTATGAAAGCGATTCAAGGAGTGTTACATGAAGGGTACAAGGCTAAGAGAATTAACATCTCAGCAATCACATGTATGCATACATACAGTCACACACAAATTATATTTATATATATCTTTATAGCTATATATAGTCTATATAATATATATATATATATATATATAATATATATATATATAATATATATATATATACTATATATATATATATATATATATATATATATATATATATTAATATATATACACAAATATATTATTATATATATATATAAATATATATATATTATAATATATTATAATATATTGCGATAGAGTTTTGAGTAAATATTGGGTTACGTTTAATAATAAGAATATTATTTCACTTCAATTTGATAGATTATTGAATTTATAAAGATCTTCTTCGTTGATTTACTTTAATGATTATTTTTTTTTTCCGATTATTTTTCTTTCACATTTTGTAATAATAGAATTCTGTTCTTTATTATTTTCTTTTAAATGTTTTTATTATTCTCGTTTTTATTTTATTTTTTGCTTAATAATTAGTTATTTATTTATATTTATTTTCATTTTATTTACTTTTATTTTATGAGCCCTAACACAGCAAGACACCTTGGCCGCTAACCCGAGAGACTACATCCAACGCCCATGTCTGACGCGTTTGACTTAGCGCTATAACGGTCACGGGCTCTTCATTGGCCTTTACGGTCTCCCCGCGATTTAATGGTATAACCAACAATTAGATCGCCGAGTGACCCGCCGCATCCTTCTTTGTGGACACTATATATATATATATTATACTAATATATATATATTTATATAATATATATATAAATATAATATATATATTATATACTATATATATATATATATCATATATATATATTACAGGAAAATAAAAGTTTTTTAAAGTCAGTTTAAAAAAAAGCACTTGGTTCATTTTTTAATTCCGGTCCTTAATTTGATAACATTTACAATATTAAACGAACTGACATACATATTTTTTTTAACATTAACATATTATTATAACAAGATTATTAAATAAAATATATTAAACTTAGTAATTATATATATATTATATATATATTATTAATTATATTATAATATATATATATATATATATATATATTATAATATATAATATATATATAAATTATATATACTATATTATTATATAAATATATAAATATAAAATAAAACTATTCCTTCCTGTTGTTATTATATGAATATTTCAAATAAAATTCTAAGTCTTACAAATATGCTTATCCATTTGCGATTGTCTTTGTTCGCTTCAGATAGTTTTTCTTATCTCTTTCAATAACCTATCCATAGCACATATGTAAAATTCTCTCTCCAGTATCATAGTATGTTTTACTGTTTCAGGATCAGCAGCCAAATACTTCCGCCTCCCACTTGATTTTCTTTCTAATTAGATAGATGAAATTTCTGCACTGTTCATAAGGATTTTAATAAGTTTTCAATGATAGTTTTCGGCATCATCAGTTGATTTTTTTTTCTTAAACTGCCACAATTTATTCCTGGTATAAAATAGAATGAGCTACAGCTACGTAATTACCCCAGTATTTCAGTCTTCTTCATCTGCAATAAATACCCTCCTGCGAAATTCAGACATATATTTTAACCGCTGTATACCTTTATTACTGATTCTATGAGTAGTGGGGCTCAAATGTACATGATTCATTTACACGTCTTCCATTACTAGAAGAGCTCCATACCTATCCTGTCTGTAATTACATACTTAGAAAAGCTAGCAACGTAAGTTTGTCTACCATTCCACTGTCGTTACCCCTCTCTTTTAGGCTATAACAGGGATCTTCCGTGTTGAGTCTAAAAAGTCGGTTTAGACTTAGGAGTACTTCTTGAGCCCATTCTTCAACGTGGTGACATATAGAGCAGGTAAGTTTTCATCCTGCGCTCATAAAAATTACGTTCGTTAACCTAGAGCATATAGGTGATTCTAATACACGTTAAAAAATTCAAACCCATTAGGTTTTCTGCTTTATTATAGAATTAAACACCACGTAGTCGAGGGATCTTGACTGTCCATTCACATATCTTCTATAGGGTATATCTGTTAAGATGGTCATCTCTACACACTGTACTACACTTGATGAAAATAAAACACTTTTAAAAAGACCGTGCACAGAACTTGTTCAACGTTTACACGTTTTTAAAGCAACTATGGTTCTTTAAAATAGAGTATTGACCCTTAAAGTAAAATAAAAGATCCCTCGTTCAAATACAAACTTTTAAAGAGGTTATTTGTAAATTTCCATCCAATCGCAAAATAACGTTTCAAGGATAAAAGAATATCTCAACCATCCACGAGGAAGTTAAAGGAGAAAAGAGTTATACTTTCATCCCAATCCACAGGATAGAGTTAAAAGGAGAAAAAGATATATTTTCGTCGCCAATCACAGAAAGGCGAAGCATTGTTCCCTCCTTTTATCCAACCTCAAACAGGTCTCCGCGAAACAAATTGTTTCAAGTTAAAACTATATCTTATTTTCCTGAGTTCTCTGGCTGACGCCGCGGCATCCACTCGGGTGTTCTCTCCTCTTACCTTCGTCTATTCCATTGTTCCGCGCTCGAACCACCTCTCGCTCCACCAATGGGATAAATACAAGCGTTTTTATTGTATCCGAGAAAGTTCACTAATTCTTTCAACACTTTTCAATTTATTCGTTCTCTTTGAGAGAACAGCTGAATATTTTTGCTTATACCCAGCGAAATTGTATCGATAGATCTATTTCGTATTCGGTTACTCAGCTAAGTAGTTTGCGATTAGCTGGGCCTGGCCGCTATATGTTTTATTATTGAAAATGAATCTCTATTTTAAGGATTATTATTAAGACTTATCTAGAGGATTTTTACTTTTAAGAACCAGTTTTTTTGATAGTAAAATTTCAAATTATTAATAATATATATAATATATATATTGATATTTATTATGATTTAAATTCCTATTCTTTATATTTGTTTTCTTTAATATTTATTTTAAAAAATTCAATTTAATATTTTTTCACTTTATATATAATATTTAATAATTTAGTTTAATTTTACCATGACAAACTACTATTTTATTATAAAAAGAACCAAAAAATATGGTAAGGATGCTAACCTACCCTGGCTACTACACCTATATGTTAACGATCTACTTTAATTATATAAAAATTTATATAATATAAATTATAATATATATACTTAATATATATATAATATATATATACTATATTATTATATATATATATATATAAATATATATGCTCCTAAATATATATTGAGCGTGCATGAGAGTATATAGATATATATATAATTATATATATCATACGGTAGTATAAATATACATATTCTACGTCAAGCATAAAATTTTGGTGCAAATGAATATCTAATGTGTATATATAAATAACATATTTATCACTTCAATAATCCGGACATTATTAGAGTATAGGTAATGGATAGAAATGAATAAGAAAATTGTAGGAGAAACAAACGCTAATATATATAATTTAGAATATAATTCCAACCTCAATAATGTCCACTTTTAATATATTGACTAGCTATTATAAGTTACTCTATATATTAATTATATATATATAATTTTTGAGTTAACTTAAATCAGAATACTTTAACTTAATTGTGATATAGTGGAGTATAGTCGTTGAGCGATATATAGTAGTACTCTCATATAGTATTTATATATAAAAGAACTGCATATGTTTTAGGTTTTTAGCTGTAATTATATATGTCATAGGCTATAAATTATTTTAGCGTAAAAAAAAATAAATAAAAATAAATTATCTATAAGAAGAATCAACTCTGCTCAATTTTTACGAGCTATATATATAAATATAAAATAAGAATTTAAACTAATTAAATTACTTAAAATAACGATTATAAATAAGATTAAACGAATTAAGGTGTTTTAAAATATATTAAAAATGTGAAAGGAAAAATAATACGAAAAATAAAAAAATAATGTTTAAATATTAACACCGAGAAGACTATAGATATATTAATTAAATTAATATGATGCTTAATATGTAGAATTTAACTTATAGGCGTAATACCAATATTTTTATTACTACTAACATTATTACCATTAATTACATATACATATAATATTAATATATATATGTATATATACTACTATATATATATATATTATATATACTAAATTAAGCAGGCTATATATACTATAATATATATATATATTATTAATATATATATATAATATATATACTATTACTTCACTAACTATATTACTCATATACTATATTATACTTATATATATATTATATCATAACTCTAAATACTATATACTTAATAAATAATATTATATATATATTAGACATTTATTTCTACAAAACTTCCTTTTATTGAGCAACAGGTATTAGTGATTTAATAATTTATAGTGTCTTCAAGTTGGTTATATATATATATAGATTATGTTTAAAGTTAGGTTAATGTATTAAGAAGTAGGTAGTATGTATTTTAATTATAGGTTTAGCACCACCATAATAATTTAATTATTTTACCCTAAAATTATTAATATAATATAACCTCGATATACTATATTTAATTATTGATTTTCGCTCTTGGAGTCAACAGCTTATAAATAGCCAACCTGTTATTATAGTAAATATATATAAATATATATATTATACTGATATATTATTACTATAATTTATATATATATATAATATATATATATATAATCTAATATTATATAATAAATATATATTATGTGTGTGTTGTGTGTTTGTATATATTATTAATATATATGTACGTGGTATGTATTATTTGCATACATAGTTTGATACGTGAATTAATTTATAAGGCCTAATATTTACCCTTTATACATGCTAAGTGTACATTAGGAATCGTTCTAATATCTACCTAATATTTATGTTTACTATATATGAAAAAAAGCACCATTGAATGTTCATGTAATGAATATAACCCTCAGTTCTCTTTGATTTTAATTCCCCTTCATAAACTAATGATCTCTATTTTCTTAATCATCGCTTTTGAATGTGCTGTTAGTTTTCTACTAGTTCTTTGTATCCACCCTTCAATATAGGAGTAGTAAACAGATGTTGCTAACCGATCAATCACTGCTGACTTAAGTGTCTTTTGATTAAAGATATATTGTAGTAATGATTTATACCTATATATGGAAGTATGAAAAAATAATTTTTGTACATTGGCATTTACTATCAAATAAAGAAAGATAGAGTACATATCAAGAATTTCAATTACGAAAAGCACACTAATGTAATTTATTATACGTTTTCAATAAATTCTATTACATCCGCAACACCTAGCATTTTTAATGATGACTTGAGGTGATATACGAGCAAAGCTTGGAGTTATATGGTCTCTTTTGATGAAATGAAGCTTTATTAATATAATATCAGATGTATTTCACATCTGGCACATAAGTTAATAATACTTAAATATCAATCTAATAATAATAATAATAATAATATAATAATAAATAATAATAATAATAAATATTACATAAAATCAATAATAAATTAATAATCAATAATAATAATAACTATATAAGAATTAATAATATAAATAGTAACTTATACATGTTTAAGATAAAAACAAGATGTTAAAGTAAGGACAAAAGCGAATAATTCAAATAAGTAATTAAAAATCTTGTCACCCTTCTCATGTGTCAAAAGATATCGGGTAACTAAAAGTAATTAATACATAATCTTCTCTGATCTTACCTACTTCACATGTCTACAAAAGATATTAGATTATTAATGATGATCTAATTTCTCACTTCGAATTTCATCTGGACTTGTGCTACCGTGATATGTCATACATCAGCAAATATACTAGTTATCTATAATCATTGATTTTGATATTATCCACGTGGCGGCTTTGATGCCTCTACCTTTGGAACAAGCTTGCCGACGGGCTGAGCGGTGAGCCGACTGTTCCATATAGTTAGTAAGCCATCTGGGTAACGGAGCAGAATTACCTCTTAACCAATGTGTTCTAGTTTGTGTGACCGGAGGGTCAAAAAGTGATCGCAACGCGTTCTTTGATGTTTGTTGAGAATCTATGTAAATAATAATAATAATAATAATAATAATAATAATAATTAATTACAATATATTTGAAATATGAAATATCTTTAATTATTTTTATAAGACAAATAAGTGAGATAAAATAAAAGTAAATATTATTTAATAATAAAATATGATAATAATATATAATTTTAATAATAAGATAATCATTTTTATAGATAGATAGTAGATCATAGATAGAAGAATAATTAAAAGAATGCTTTTTTGCAACAGCCAAATTGTGCGTACGATATATTTTTTTTCCAATATATCCATATTATATATATAAAGATTTTGAATGTTAGTGTGCGCTGCTTTATATTAGTTCCCACATCTAGCTAAAGAGATCAAAGTTGATATGATACTAAAATATCGTAAGACAAATTATGAACTTATTAGTTACCTTATTACAATAATAAGAGTTGAATGATATTAACCTATAATATGAAAGATGGTTATGTTAGTAGTTTATAGGTCGTGCTTAAATATTAATATTTGTATATTATTTATTATTTAGATTTATTATAGTTTAGATACAGAAGCAAAAGAAATTATAGATCGGCAAACTAAAGAAGATGCTAAGTTTGCTCAGGTTGTAGCATCAGCTTCTCATGCTGTCTCGGATAGTGAAAGTGGTGAAGAAAGTGAAACATGTGAAATTTCAATTAGAAAGAGAGATTAGTTCTTTTGATATTATTATTCTCTCTTAACTATGAGGTCATTACTCTAGGCGACGAACGAACGAACGTGAACAAGACAACAGCATACTAATACAATTTAATCATTTTTTTTTTTTTAATCTCTCATTCCATAATTCGGGAATGAAAATCAATTAAAAGACCCAACAATATCTCAGAAACCAAACGTAAACCCTCCTATCAACATAACGCATGACCCAGCCTATGCGATCCTAAATAAACTTCGTGGTTTTGCTTACTGTATAAACACTATATAACTATTTTTTGAAATCTACAAAAAAAGCTGAATGACCATTGTTTTTCATCCCAGTGAAGAATCAGAGAAGCATAAAGTCAATAAGACACAAACTGTAAGATCAAATAGTGTTTAGATGCTCTAAGAGTAAACATGGAAGGGTTATGTGTGAGGGTGATTGTGTGGATCTTTTTGTATAAACTGAAAAACATCATTAATAGTATATACTATAGAATTTACAGTCGTGTTTTATCAATACGTTAGTATAGAAGATAAGTTTGACAATGTAATATACACTTATTTTTTGAGATTACAACAAGAAATATATGAAATTTTAAAACGTTACAATGTTACAGAAAGAATCAATCCATCTAAGTGAAAACGGATTAGGGTTCATAGGGAATCAAGTAGAAATTACAATAGATAGATCATAGGGGGATCAGGTAAAAGTTTTTTTAGTACCCATATGGAAAGTGAGGTATTTTATAGTATACTGAGGGCTAATACATTACTCTCGATTAACTGTACATTACCTGCTTTTTAATTTTACTTGAAGACTTCAAATATTTGTCTAAAATTGTACAAATTTTTTATATATAAACATGAAAGGAATTATAAAAT
The DNA here is from genome assembly GCA_015478945.1 of Trachelipus rathkii. Taxonomy (NCBI): domain Eukaryota; kingdom Metazoa; phylum Arthropoda; class Malacostraca; order Isopoda; family Trachelipodidae; genus Trachelipus; species Trachelipus rathkii. Next base: position 31,244 of record JABUQX010117297.1, on the reverse strand, counting down.
TTTTTAGTATATAACAAAATGTTTAAATAGATAAAATACAAAACAAAATATATATAAAAGTCATTTATATATATATGTGTATCATATGTTATTACAAACATAATTTGACATTGATATAATCAATATAAGATTCTCAATGGATCATATATATAAATAAGAATTCTAAATATATAGATCAATGACAGGGTAGTAGAGGATATAGATTACTGATATAGTACGTGTTATTTAGTTATTATAACTTACGTGATATTATACTGATTTACACTTATGCTTTTTATAAAGATATGTATATAAAAATGTACAAATTTTATTTTAAAAGTTATAAATATAACAATTTTGATAAAAAGTATTATAAATTAATTATTTTTATATTATACATAGAAAAAAAATTAACAAAATGTTTATTAAAAAGTAATAACAAAACAATAATAATAAAATATATAAAAAAAGTTATTATTTTATTATATACTGTTTTCGTATATGTTAATACAAATAATATGTACTTGTAATACACACACTATATATTACAAATATCAAATAGTATTAATTAATCTAAATAGGATCATGGTAAGAGAGTGCAAAACTTAAAAACTTATAATACTTGAATTTAATTGCTAACAGCTTCATCTGTATATTTAATACTGTATATTTACTGTATATTTAATTAGCACTATTTACTGATAAATTTACTTATGACAGTGTTACTTATATTTACTGCTAATATTTAATGAGTTATGTTTAAATGCACTCAAAAAATTCTTTTATTAACGTATTAAATATTACATAAAAAGAATATTAAAATTTTTATATTAATTATATATGTAAGGAGAGAGAGAGAGAAAAACATAATGGTTAAAGAAAACAAAACAAAATAAATAATATATGTTTTTATTGTGTTTTGTTATAACAAAAATATGGATATTGTAATAATCAAATATAAGATTCAATCACAGTTATATATTATCAATATTAGATCAATAATCAAATAGAAATGTAAGAGATAGGTGATAGAGAGTAGATTATTAAGAGTGATAGTAATAGGTTGTTGATTACTGTTTAATATACTGATTACTTTAAGGTTATATGTCAAAATATAGCTAAAATTTTACGTTATAAAGATCTATAAAAGAAATGTAATTTTTTTTGAGTAATTAACAAAAATAATATGTAATAAAGTAGATAAAAATTATTCATCCAAAATCGAAGTATAATTTAAGTAGTAAATAAAAAAATTTGAAATTTATTTACAAAACAAAAGTTTTTCTCTTAAAGGAATTAAATACGTAAAATAATTGATCAGATTTATAAAATTAAAATAATAGCAAACAAAATAATATATATTTAAGTTGATTAACGTTTATATAAAAAGAAAAAGAGATTTGAAAATAGAAAATGTCTGTCTCAGTATGTACATATAATACGATAATGATTACTAACTCAACACCTAACAGATAATAATATCCGGACTCTTAAGCACCGATTGCCTTAAAAATTATGTACCAAATCTTAGTAGTATCTTCAGTGAATATCATCCTCGAGTTCTCCTTTACAGTGCCGATGCGCTTAGCCTCAATTACATACGCAGTACCCTTCAGTTTTCTTTTACATTATATAGCGTTAATTAAGTTGTTCTACTCTAAGAGTAGGTATGGACCTGGGTCATAACAGCATTTTAATTTACATTAATTAATCATCAATTAATAAAATTTTATGTAAAATATTATCAATATAACGAAGTACTTAACTCTTTTATACCGTTATCTACAGTCTGGGTAGATCGTAAACTGTACATTTTCAAAATTTTTTTTTTGTATTTATTGGTTTGTTCTACTATGAGTCATATTTCTCCACCTTTTCCTCCTTCTCTTCTTTCATTCCTCTCTTTAACTGGCTCAATATACTCACTTCTTCAGTTATTTATCGACTAACCTTTCCTCGTACTATTCTCATTTTAATGCACTCCGTGTTCCATATATAGTCATACTTTCTATTTATTTCTTTCAGTTGATGAACCCTCCTGGTAGGGATCCGGGATTCATTAAATAATAGCTCCAGCTCATAGCTCCAGCTACCGATTCCTATATATCTCATTTCTTAATTATTCATTCCTTCACTTCTATTCTTACTTATATACGCACTCCGTTGTCATATTCATGCACCTTCTAAGATCTTACTTAATCTTAGTAGAAAGGAATCCAGCACCCCTTCTCGAATGAGGTAGTGATTTATTGCAACTCGTTACCTATGGAACCTCGGATTCCGGAGACTAGGTAATTAGTCCTGCGGATCTATAGTATATATTAATATAGTACGTAGCACAGCCAAGTGACAAACCGTGAAATAGATGATTTACTATGGGAGCCGGTCTGCTCACAGCCCTCCGCACTACTATGGGGGGTATTAATGATTGTTTTGATTTATGGTTATTAATTTTCAATTATTTTAGATTTTATTTTAATTTTAATTTTTTTTTTTTAATTTTTTTTTATTTTTTTTTTTTTTTTTTTAATTTATTTTTTTTTTGCGGGCGCAGCTTTAAATTTGTGAGTGAGAGCTGGTTTCAGATTATCTTACTCAGTTATGCCAGGATTAAGTATCACTTTCTTCAGTATTTCCATTATAGTGATAGGTTCCTGGAAATCCTTCCTTAATGATTCACATCACAAGGTAATTTCCAGGATTGCCTGAAGTCACCATCCAAAATGTACGTGGGTTATAATACTACTTATTGAGTATCGATTATACGGTAATTCTTTAGAATAACGATTTTTTATATGAGGTATTAACCACATGAGACATAATGAGCCATATATTAACTATTCCTTCTAATAAGCTGATTCAGCAATATTATATAGCAAAAGAATTTCCTATTATTACTATAATGTAAAGACGAGCATTAAATAACTTGAGAAAATGTGATTGAGCGTTGGGTAAATGGATTATTTATAATATTGTTAATATAGATGAAATAAAAAAGATTATTATATACAGCTTGGAACACAACATCGATTCCATTTATAAAGGAATATATCAAAGGTTAAAGATTATACCAATATATTACTGAAAAATCCATTCAGGTAAATAGAGCAGTTTGCAACTTCGACTCTTAATTCAACTCGATTTATGTTTATTATTTAATATATATAATTTTTACCTCTAGGTGGGTTCAACTTGACAAGATGATTATTCAACCTACTGCATATTTTTAAAATGTATTACTTAAAAGAATCAACTAGACTAATTGAAAACATTTTGTGTACCGTCGTAATATCAGTTAGAACCAGTCACAATACTCATACATCCTGTAAATCATTGATATCTCCATGGATTAGCCCTGAATTTTCACTCGAGTTCGCATGTTCAGCACGCCTAGTTACGATAGTGATTCTCCTTGCTGCAGAGTACTTGTAAGAAGACTGTTGCATCTCTTTCTACGATAACTCGACTGATTAGGATGAAATAATCCGAAAAAGAAAGTTGAATATTCAGCACACTCTGGTGGCAAATTGTAGTTGTTTGATAGTATCATCCAAAGCCTTTCGATCCATGCAAGGGCTTGAATGATGAGGTGAGTTCAGATCTCTCTATAAGAGTGAACCTTAGGCTGACCGACAAGACACACATCATCAATATAAGTAGATATTACAAATTAAACAACTACTCAGTCTTGTCTACTCTCCAAATTTTGTACCAATGTTCTAGTCTACTAATTGGAGAATCAGAAGAATTAGTTCTATATTGTACTAAGACTCGTATGTAAAAATAAATATGTTACAGTCTGATAATATATCCTATACATATAATCATCTGCTATTGTGTGTTTCACGAAAAGTAAAGCATGATGTAGACAATAACGAAGATTATTGAATTTATAAGAGCACGATGCTGACACTAAATGCAGTCTGATGATACTTATCAAGTATAAGGACAACTAGACCGTAATGACCGCTAAAGAGAGACTGGTAAAGTACTAGAACTGCAACTAGATACAGGATAAGGAGTATTATGTCGATCTATAGTTCCTGTTCTCCAGAACTCCGTGGATTGATATTCCTCGTGACACTCTGACTTGCTGCCTCGCTGTGCTGCCCTACCCAAAAAATATTCAGCTAGCGTAATAGTCTATTAGATCATAGTCACACTTAGTTAGCTATCGAAATGCTCAATATATTGAAGTAATAGATACATTATTATTAAATCACATTATCTCTAATAGATATGTAGATAATATATTTTTATTCATTTTCATACTAATCATACTGATCAACACTTTCATTTATTATTACTATTACTTTACTTATAATAATTCCACAAATAATATTGAATTGATGTAACTTAGAGTCTGATAGGAGTAATTACGATATCTCAAGGTCATATGGGAATGTGAAGATGCGTATTAATATACAATCATGCATTATAATATCATCGCATAAGTACTTACATAGAACTAGCTCATATTCGATTATCAATATATGAGTTACTGCATAGATTCTAGGAATAAATATAATTAGATATATTCCGAATGGAAGGTAAGTAATAATCTAACCTAATGGGAAAATATTAATTCACTTTAGTAAAACTTTTATCAAACTTCATAGACTAAATAATAATACTACTCCTATATCTAAATAATCCACCTATCCAATATCTTCCTATCTTCTTTTGACGGATTTCTACTCGTCTCTTACCTAGTTGATACTCATATAAACATCAATCTAATTGATCCAGATTACATATAACTAATAAAATATATGATCACATCTTGGAGAGTATACACTCACAAATTACATAACACTGTGATTGCTTAGGGACTAATAATAATAATAGAATAATAATAATGATAATAGATGAACCATCTCAATAAAACTGTAAAACTTTTCAGTGTTTTGAAAAGTAGCTAACTCAGAACTCTCACACTCTCTCTCACTCTATATCTTATTTAACATCACACTACGAGGACACAAGACGTGCTCATAATCGACAGCGCATTGTATGTGCATATAATGATACTGATTCTTCATATATCTGCTAGTAGGCTCTGTGATTCACCCTGACTTTATGGAACTAGGGTCAGACGTACTAAAATGAGTCAAATAGTACATATATAAAACTGTTTCCTACTGTATCATTTCCTATATATTCACTATGACTCACTCTATCTTTTGCGGCTACGCTAGATGTTTTTTTATATCTCTTATTTATTCTATAGGTATCGCAGTGGCAGGTGTAGGTGCTCGAGGGAGCTTGTTACTCGCGTACCATCACTATTTACGACGCTTACCGTTCTAGCACAATAGGGTGTGTCTAGTGAGTCTAGCGCGATGAGTTTTGGTGTATAGATTTGTTAACCCACAGGCTAAGTTCAGGCTGTGGTAGTACTAATCACTTATATAATCTATGATTCCTTATTAACTAACCTTTCTGTTCTGTAGGTAATTCTCTTCCAATACTATTCTTTGTATTTTCCGGTATTAATATTCTAGCTGTGCCTGTAGAGTTCCTTCTCTCTACTCTCCAATAATAGTTGTGATATAAATAAATGGGAAAAGCTTTAGAAAAATATATGGGAAAGTGGGTGGGAGAGGTTATTTAAAATTTTAGGTTCAAAATAATGTAAAAAATTAAGGAAGGATTTCTAAAGGAAAGAAAGGGAGGGGTTTTAAGGGGTAACTTGACTGCAAAATATGTATCTATGGACTGTATAGGTTAGAATATGCGATTCCTCAGAAAAAAGTTCATAATTTTTGTTTTTTTTAATTTCTGAATAATAATAATAAAACCAAATCTCTCTTATATATAAATATTTTAATATATTTATACTTGTGCTCATCTTGATTTTCGTTATTATGTTGCAGTTAGATTAGGTGTAAGCTTCTAGACGTGTATACCACCCAACCTCCTTTGAATAGGGCTCCACCCTTTAGGTGAGTGTTAGTAGTGTGACAATATCCTGAGTATAAATAAAAAAAAAAATATCATAGCCTATAATGAGAATGCGAACTTACATGCAGATCAATGAACTGAAAAAGCGCTTATCTTGTAGCCGTGATTTCTTCAATGAAAAGGATTTCTAATGCATGGATGCATTAACGTACAAAAGTGATCCTATAGAAATCACTCTAAATGGTCATTCTTGTTGATTGTTCAGTTACCTATTATTTTGAATCTAAGTCTAGCTTGGGAGCATATCTCAGTATTTGAACTCAGATAAAATTAAAACACTGTCGCTCAAAATCTTCGCTCTTATAAAAGAAATCCACTCTACACGAAAAAGAATAGTTATAATATGTCTTTCATTAGTTCCCACCGTGAAGTATTGCTGAGATTTCTATACTAGGTATTATAATGTATATTCAAATTCTTTATATAGTAACTACTATATGATTTATGTTATGTTAGTGATATATAGAAGTAAGTACAAGTAATTAAATGAACATATGCTTTTTACTTATCATTTATTACATGTCAATTACAATAAACAAGTGATATGATGTGGATAGTGTGTGTGGTGAGCTAGTCTCTGTCGTGTTTCGTTGTTGTCGTACGTAGACATCGTCAACTTGATTGTTTTTCTCGTATGTGTGTGTTTCTCAGATTGTTTTAGAATTATCAATTTCTTCATCTCGTTAAAACCCAAAGACTCTGTTAATTGTCGTTTATTTCTCTGTGATGTCGATATCTAGCTATATATTAGCACTGTTCATATTTCAGCGGTTCTCATGATACTTCTTTCATCGAAATCAAAGATAATCTCTGAGTCGTTAATTTTGTGTATCTTTCTGTTGAATAAGCATATTTTATCTATGTTACTATCATTATATAATATTATAATTTGTTTATTCTATATTCACATTTTTAAAGACCATATATAATAAGATGAAATTATCTTATGTGTTATAGATAAACCAATCCGATGACAAATAACGTTTAACATTTTGTAATAGTCATTGAAAAAGGCAACTGCGTAGAATTTTTACGGAAAACTTGTTTTGGATTTGTTTCCGATAATTTCTAAAGAATATTATATAACGCGGGGTGTTCATCTGACTTAGTAAAGAGAGTAAAGCTATACCACACGCTTATTCCTCTTACTATATATCCTCAACTTAATTTAGTATACTCGACTGTCTAATACATTGTACCCTTTATGATAATTAGTGGAAAGTACAAAAGCGAGACAATAGTGAGTGTTATCAGAAGCCTGATTGTGCGAGCGTTGAATAGATTAATGAATTCAGTACCTACTAATTCTGAACATATAACTCGATAAATGATTTCGCATTATCTCTATATCGTGACTTATTTCTCACTCTTGCGTTAGTAAACGGTAACATACGAGGGTTCTTGCACTCTAATGTTATATAGAATCCAGATCTATCACTATCAAGCACATCGATATATTCTTAATACAGTCTATCATACACCAAAACATTATGACAAACTTTACGTCGTCATGTCGATTATTGACTATACAACTCAGATACATATATTGTGTAAAAATATCGCAACCACCCTTTCCATCTCACTCTACAAGAAAAATATAGTTTGCACGGAACTCATAGCAGATTATTTAACTTATTCGTGAAGACATTTCTTGCTCTCTGAAAATTGTAGTAAAGATATAATATCTGATCTATTTATTTTTCATATATAGTGGGTGCACATTCATCGACTGTCAGATAGCAAACAATATAGACCATAAATTTGGATGAGCTACAAAAATCAAATAACACGGCACCACACGATTATACATGCATCTTAAAAGGATACCGAAACTCATTACAAATACTTACAATAGAATCTAATTTAAGTCGAATAATATATTGCACTCACAAATTTTGAATGTGATATATTGTGTAAAAAAATTAATTATAAGCATAGGTGATAATGATATAACTATATTCTGATATGTAATATGATAGACCCTAAGATAAATCTATTAAAAATCGTACAATGAATATCCTAACAAGACGTGTCCAAGCGAGATTTGATGAGTGAAAAAATCACTTGAAATATCACGAGTAATCTTATGATGCTCTTTGAATTACGTTACAGAGCATATATTATATACTTCACAGTTCTAGCTCTAATTTGGTAGTTATTGTCATCATAGACAAGTGCTCTTATTAGTGTATAGAAAGATACACCATGGATGAGTATGAACCTCCTATCTCAGCTACGAAACCCTTAATCTGGAGTATAAGGAATTATAAGATAAATACACAAAATACACTGTTTACATAAATGCTACCATAATTGATGGATGTGCTCTCCTAGTCAGCATAACATATAATTACTCGATAGTGCTCACGCTCCAGTAGCTACATAAAGTTAAGAGCACTTCTAAGATAGAATAGAGAACTTCAGGGACCATATAATTATAATTATCTCTCTTGTGAATGTGCTTTGGTCATCTGTAGCCGTCAGTCTATCTGACTAACACTTCGTGTGCACAGCTCTGTACGTACAATACCTGACTCGCTAAATACATCATTATATATATATATATATTTATCCCTGTGTCTTTCTTTTTCTCATCTCTTATAAAAAAGATAAAAATGAAGTATAATTGACCAGAAATTGCTTAATTTTCAGTGTGCACTTGATTCAAAGTGCTATTATTGCAATGTTAAACGCGTTTGAGGCAACTCCTCGTGAGACGACACATTTATGATCCTTATACATAATTTATTAGTGCTACTTGTTGTTCGTCCAGGGGATTATCTTTCTTTACACTGTACAGCAACAAATAATAGATTTGACTCAAAATACTTGGTCATTAGTGTGTAGTTGCGCAGTAGACTTTCTCAATAATTATACGTAGTAGCACAAAATAAAAATAGCTTAAGTAATAATATCACTTCACGAAATATATCAATCACGTGAGTGCGAGGTTCTCTCATTATTATATTATATTAATATCAGCAATATGCTTCGTCACCTATAATATTTCATAGTAATCACTGCACAAAAATAACAAAATAAAAAATAATACAAATATATTAATATGATAATAGTGACGTACCTGGACTGCTATATATAGCGAGTATATAGTAGTATAAAAATAAATACATAAAATTCCAACGACGAAAGACAGTTAACCCAAAGATTCGACCCTCACTAAAACAGAATGTAGCTCCAGTTTAATTTTATCTTACATTTGGAGTGCTTTATGGACACGTTCCGTGTGCGTTCCACCCATCATACTTCATATAGTTTATGGACTATACCTTACTACTCTTTAAAATTTAAAATTACAAGGTAGGGTGACGTACAATCAGAAATTCTTGAAAAAAGGCTATCCAATGCAATTAGTTCCAAGAATAGTACATCAGCATTCGTAAAAGTTTTGAGACAATATAACCTTGATAATAGAAAATTAAGCGGGGAATTATATTTCAGTTTATAACAGTGCGCGAATTTCACTCCTTCACTTTCAAAAGTAAAAAATTGTGTTGTAGCATAAGATAGACGAATTTTTTCTGACCCCTTAGAAATAGCAAACAGATAACTTATAGTTAGAAGTAGGGTTGGGACGCACCGCGGTGCGGTGCGGTGCGTGGCGCTCATTTGGTGCGGTGCGGTGCATCAAATTTCAGCGATGGTGCGTACGGTGCGGTGCGGAAGAAAAAATAAAGTGCGGTGCGGTGCGAGCACGAGAAAAAATGGTGGTGCGGTGCGGTACGGTTACGTGGTGGAGCGCTTTGATCGCACCGCACCTCAGCTTCCCGGCAAATTTCTACAAAAAAAAAAAATGAAAAAAGAAAATTTGAGTTGTATTATATATATATATATATATATATATATATATATATATATATATATATATATTATATATATATAATATATATATAACTATATATATATATAATATGTATATATATAACAATAACAATATATATATATATATATATATATATATATATAATAATATATATATATAACTATAACAACTTCACCTAATATATATATATACTATAACTATATATATATATATATATATATATATGCCTTCAGTAGGTGGTATTATATGATATATCAAGAGCGAATAAGAGTAGGAAAGCAGGTTTACCAAAGTTATTTTTTGGAACAAGAAAATTAACGATGTAGGATCATTTAAGTTTAGTACAAACACGCTTAGCACGTCTGATATTCCTGTTCCGAGGTTTATCAAAATTAACGAGTGATAGGTAAACTAATAGTTTTCCATTTACGATGTTCATTGTCCCATCATTAATGGTACAATAACAAATGTAACCAAACCATAAATTTAGAGGAGAGAAAGTCTCAATATCGTCTCTCTCATCATTTCTATTCCTTGACTGTCATTGTCTGAGGATATTAATACTCTCTTCGGAGTTATTACGAGAGGATGACAAACAAGTGTTTGCTGATTATCATAATGATATCTTTAAATGATTGGAGTACAATGATACAATTGGTTATAAATTATAATTAATTGTCATTTTATCATCAGAGCAGCCGTACTGGCAGAGAAATTCATTAAGTTCTTGCAACCTTAACATAATTTCAGAGTAACGTCATGTATTACTGAAAGTTAGCGAACTTTAATTCTGGCCTGTATTTTATTTAGTTCTTACTGAGCCATGGTCGATTATTAAAGTGTGCCGCAATTGACCTATATTTTGAGAGAACTTCGCTGACTCTTGTTTGAGATGTCACAACATTTCTAATGTTGATGACTGACGGAGTTTGTGTTGTTCACTCAAGAAAGAAACAGAATTTTCTTTATATTGGCTCCAGCATCTCTCATGACACAGTGAACATCATCTGGGGATAGATTCCAATTTGGCAACATTCCATTAAATACTACCCTGAGATATTCACCTGTATGACGTTCAGTGAAAGGTTCAGAGCACGACACAAAATTTGGCTTCTGAAATAATTGTCAACGGCATGACTACTCGGAGAAAGCAAAGAAACTGTTGATTGAGTATCTGACCATTCGTCGGTGGAGAAAGCTAACTTGGATGATTTTTTGATAGAGGCTATTAATTCTGAAACTTTAGTTTTAATTCTATCATACTTTTTTTTCAAATATCTCTGTAGTATTTAATTTGAGTAGTGTGTTGAAAGAGACCGATACTTTCGCAAGCCGTACAAAACCAAGAATTTCAACGTGACGAAGCAGATCATCCATTACTATAATTTCTGTAAATTTACTATATCCATCCCTTATGATTTTTCGTTTCATTGTCCCATATATTTGTATTTTATATTAGTTTCAAGAGTAATCTGATTCGTTCTTAAAGCTGGAATTGGGGTTCCTTTACTCTTTTTCTCATTTTCATTTCTACAATTTCCTTGTCATTCTTCCTTTCCAAGAATAATTACAATTGCAAAGTGTACGGTTTGCGTTGTCATGGGAAACAATATCGAAGTAATCCCAAACCAAACTAGATATGAATACCATTAGGGAATTGCTACAACAGTTGATTTCAAGCGAATATACTCATGTATGAGCCTATCAATATTAATATTGCTAGATTTCGACTGCAACTCAAATTACTGGCACTACCTTGAGACGGCACTAGTCAGCTCATTCTAATCAATCTCTCACAGAAGTTGTTAAATTTTCTAACAAGTTCCATCAGAACATTACTCTAATCATTTATTTTTATTTATTTTTAATATTTGTGAATGCGAAAGTCAATGCAGATATAACTATATATATATATATACTATATATACTCTCTAACATATATATATATATATATATATATCATACTGCCTCTCTCTCTATATATATACTGCTGCTATATATACTCTTATATATATATATATATATATATATATATATATAATAACATATATATATATATATATTATATATATATATATATATATATATAACTATATATATATATATATATATATATATATAACCTATATATACCTAATAACCTGTCGCCCTATCACTTCTTTCTCCCAAGACTGGGGTAGCGAGTGTGACATGCATCGGAAAAAGAAAAGAGTAGAAAGAGTATGACACAAGTCAGCCCAGTGTTTCCGCCACCTTTATAGCTATTAGTGAGAACTCGTCGGAGTCAGAAAATCCACCCTAGCACGGGACCGCAACGGACCCTCACTATGGCATATCGTCAAGTATAGGGTTCATCCCCTGGCCCAGGTGGGCCACAATACTGCCACAAAACCCTCAATTCAATCTATTATGCACCTTTATTCTCGCCTCTGCCAAACTCACTCTTGCATTCGTTCACTGACTCAATCCACTTATAATAGGTCTCCCAATCGATTCCCAACACATTCACCCCATACATCCGCTTAACCAACCGACTGTCATTCATCCTTTCCATATGACAAACCATCTCAACGTACTTTCATTTGTTCTTTCATTAACACCACCAATTCTAATACGTTCATTCCTCATTTATTGAATTCTTTTACCACCTAACACACCTCAGATTTGTCATCATAGCGTTGAACTTTAGATCCTATACCTCTTATTCCAGACCATGAATCTCACTACTATACGTGCACAGGTAAAAACATACCCTCATTGCAAGACCCTAGCGCACTTAAGACTTACGAGACCATTTTGCACGTCCACCAACGATTTAGTGCACCGAAAGCCCACCATCCTGCCATTCCACCGCTTTCACTACACACTCTGCGTATCCGCTGCTGCTAAACTCCAACATACTCTCCCTATTATTTAAACTCAGACACTTGTTCAGCTGCTCACCATCTCCAACATAACCACACCGAGGACTGTCTCACTTACAACCATAACCTCTTATCACGTTTACTTTAAAACCCCTCTTTTTACACACCCTTCCAAATCTCCAATCCCCTTAAACTCTCTTCAGATTCACCACACAAAACCAAATCATCCGCATATAATAGGTAGGGCACCCTCCACTCACCTCCATTCTCCATCATTCTAACACTCCCATATCTAATTCTTTCATAACCCCATCCATATACAAATTGAATAACCAAGGGGTTATAACATCCCTGCCTCACTCGCTATTAATATTAAAAAAATCACTTTTGACACCATTTATTCTAACACACGCTTCACTATCGTCATACATACTTTTGATTCCATTCAGAAGCCTACCACCAACACCATACATTACTAACACCTACCATAGGGCTTCCCTATTAATCCTATCATACGCCTGTTGCAAATCCATAAAACCTAAATACAATTTATTTTTCTTCTCCCTCATTTTCTCAGTCATTTGTTTCAATGTAAAGATTTGATCCACACGCCCTCTACCACTCCTAAACGCACCCACCTTGTTCTTCACCAATCTTTCAGTCACTCTACCCATTACCGCCTAATTGCCAGCCATCATATCACCCTACAACACTCAGCTAATTCCCCTGTAATTCCTACAGTTCCCCTTATCTTTCTTACCCTTCCTTATATAAAGGTGCTATTACTGCTCTCCTCAATCTCGGAACTATACCCTCCATAAACCTTTATTACACAGCTTTAATCAATCAATCACCATAGCCTCCGTTCTTGATCATTTCACCAGTAATTTCATCTATACCTGCAGATTTACCATTCTTCAACTTTCTCACTCTACCCATTACCTCCTCCTTGCTAATGACCTCATCCCCAAAATACCTATTCCTTCTTGCACAATCAAACCACATTCACTGCCTCTTCGTTACTGTTTAATATTGTGCAGATTTTCAAATTATTTCATCTACCTTACCTGCAGATCCATTTCATCAGTTACAAAGCACCATCCCTATTCATTATTCTAAGCAGATTCACTTATTCTCATTCTTAACTTTTCGCTCTTCCTTCCAGAAGAGCCCTTTGTAAGTCCCCATTCATCCTCCTTCCAAACTGTTCATTTACATCTTCTTTTCTCTTACGTATGCATTTTATTCCTCCTTATATGGCACAAACACCTTTTTTCAAAAAAATCAAAACTAAATTCAATTAATTAATTTTATAATATTTTTAACAACTTTTTTAACTATACATTTCTTTTATAAATTACATTTAGTCTTCAACTTAATGCGTCTGAAGGAGGATCTCGTTTAGATCGAAAGCTCACGCTCCTACACATTGAAGACCTTCATGATATGTATTTGATAAATATTAACTTTATTTGAAGTTTCTTATTATTATTAGAGGCCTTTATAATTACTTACAAAACTCAGCGTCATAAAGCTCCGAATCTTCTATATATATATATATATATATATATATATAGATAGATAAATATATATATATATATATTATTTATATATATATATATATATATAATATATATATATATATATATATATATATATATATATATATATATATATATATATATATATATATATATATATATATATATATATATATATATATATATATATACTGGTATATATATATATATATATATATATATATATATATACTAAGGTTTGATTGCCCTTTAATTAATTCAACTGTTAATCAAAATTACACATTCCTAACCAATTGCGAACACACACTTGACTTATGTTTCACCACTAGTCTTATATACTCTATAAATACCTTCGCTCTATTGGTAAAAATCATTACAACCTTATATCTTAGAAATTTATGCTCTCTCAACAGCTCCACATCCTGCCTATGCGTTTTTCTGGTACTTTGGTCAGATGATTAGAGCTATACCGATACTTCGCCAACTATAATTCTATTATGACTGCTTTAAACTCACGATGACGCGGGCTGCACTAAAAGTGAGCTGTAATCGATTGACGGGATGAGCAGGTTCAGTGTTCTTCTGACTAAATCTTTCTCTCCATAATCCATGGGTTCGGTGTTAACTACAGCTTCTTACCATTCGAGCTAGAGACTTAAGCGCGTATCGGAGATGCGGCTTTCTATCACTCTGTGTTGGCCTTTCATTCAGCTGAAATCATTGGCGAAGGACCACTGTAGGAAAACAAGAGGCTTTCATCAAACAGTGCGTTAACCTCCACGGTTCTCCTACTGACAAATCCTTTCTGGCATCTTGACAAAAACATCTCTAACTAACTTCTGTAAATCTGCCTTTCCTCCTCTTGTTCAGATCTGATTTTGCTCTGTTGCTACTCTCAACTGGCAGGTGTCTCTTCTGACTCATATTTTCCTCAAACTCAACCCTGGACGATTCTGGCATTCTTCTTCCTCCTCCCTCTCAGTTGTCCTATGTCTTTGCCTGTGAATTACATTTGATAGAATTTGTATGAAGCCACAGATCATGAACAATTAGGGCGGGTGGCAGGATGGCATTCACCGAGTTTTGAAGGAATAGCACGTGCTGACTCGCCCCTCGTTCAACTATATTCTCTATGTCTAAATACTAACACTTTCCCTCAGTGTTTAGGCTTGCATGTCAACCTATTCGAAAAAGGAAGCCACTCTGATCCTTCCAACATCGCCCCATAGCTCTCACTTGTATTCTATCTAAGATCTTTGAAGCCTCGCTCCTGGGCCATCTGCATTTCTCTGTCGATCGCCAGTACGATTCAGGTCTACTAGCGATGCTCTTTCCTATTTAACCAATTTATGGTTTCCGCTCTTAGGAACTACAGGGAGACTTGCGTTTGATGGCGCTTGACATATCCAAAGCATTCGACCGAGGTATGGCACGCGTCACAGCTCTCTCCCCTCCTTTGGACTTCCTCTTTGCTTCCTTGCATGTCTAACTTTCTTTCCAAGTCGCTCAATATCAGGTGGTGGTTGATTAAGCGACTTCTTCTTTCTGTCAATAATTAATTTGTTCCTCAGGGTTCAGTCGTGCTCTCACTGCTGTCTGCACATAATAGATATTCTCACCTGCACATCTAACTCTATTCCCTCGTATGCCGATGACTCGGCCCTTCATTCGTCAACTCATTTCAATTCTGCTCCATCTTGCCTAAGTGCCTCCCGATTCTATTCTCACTGGAACTAGGATAATTTCATTGGCGATTGTGCTACATATGAGTGATTGTATGCAGTGGGAAGTCGTCGCAGAAGTCAATTCTTTAAATCCCAAAGTTCTAAAAATCCTTTCTAAAACACCTTCTAAACTTTCCTATCTCTTTCGACAGTTCTCTGTCTCTCCTGTTGACAATATAACATCCTTGGCCTTAACATAAGCAAAATGTCTTGAAACCTCACATCTAACGGTTGCTAGGGCGGCCTCAAAAAAAAAAACTGGGAGTTCTGTTGAACTGCGGGACTTTTTCTTCTAAGTTCTCCAGCTATACAAGATTCTTATCCGCCCTTGTATGGGGTACTCTCATATCTTGGGGGGCTCTGGTTTCACCCGGCTTTTGGACAGGGTCGGGTCAAAGGCCAAAGGCTTAGAAACTATCCCCTACTTTCCAGTGCACTTGACCTCTATCTTTGCAGCGCGATGTTGGTACTTTATATCTTTTCATAGGTACCATAGCAGCAGATGTTCGAGGAACTTACCACTCCTTAGCTGCTTACGACGCCATCGTAACACAAGGGTGCTGTGTATGCTGAAGTTTAATGTAGATATTGGTAATTCCAGGCTAGTTCGCAGGTGCTTCCTATTTTCCTGCCACCTCTGTTTTGTGGAAAACTCCCTTCCATCTTCTGTGTTTCTACGGGTATCTCTCTCTTTAAAGCCTGCGTCTGTGCTGATCTGCGTCATTTGCGCTAGTGGATGAAAGTTTGGCATGCAACATACCTCCCTATGAATAAGAGATCTGCCCAGAAGTGAATGATGAGTGACAACTGTAAAATATATATATATATATATATATATATATATATATATATATATATATATATATATATATATATATATATATATATACTATATATATATATATATATATATATATATAATATATATATATATATATATATATATATATATATATATATTAAGATGAGAAGCTGAATTTTTGCATAACCGCGGTTGCGGTTTTTTGGTTCCTAAAATATTCGACATCCTCGGTTGCGATTTTTGCGGTTCGCCGTTTTCAACAACCGCTGTTTGCGGTGTGTAATAAAAACTTTAATGTTATAGCTGTGTAAGATTGTGGAGTGGAAGATGGAGGATCTGGGGTTTGGAGTAATTGAAAATATATTCTCAATGCAACAAGAAATTCGAGAAAGACCAGATGCTAGTTGATCCAAGGGGCCCTCCTAGCGTGAGCTAATTGTTGCTGAAAAGGACGTCTATCAAAATAAGGAGAGTAATGTAGGGTGAAATCATCGTCATAGGAGTAGGATATGTGATGAAGCTTAATATGGAAGGTCTTTATGAAAGAGTAGAAGGAGTTGGAGATAAAACAGAACCATGGTAACACCTAATACTAGATTTAAACGGTGGCATTCACCAAAATACTGAAGAAAAGAGGACCAAGAAACAGAAAAACTAGAAAGAAGATCGCCAGTATAGCGCTTCTTACGAAAGCGGCATTGGCGAGCAGAGGATCTGAGGTTTTGAGTAATTGAAAACCTTGTTCTCAATGCAACAAAGAAATTCGAGAAAGACCAGATGCTAGTTGATCCAAGAATTGCCTTCTAGCGTGAGCTAATTGTTGCTGAAAGGACGTCTATCAAAATAAGGGAGAGTAATGTAGGGTGAAATCATCGGCATAGAATTTGGATATGTGACAATATGGAGAGGTCTTTACTGAAAAGTAGAAGGAGTTGAGATAAAATAGACCATGAGTAACACTATTTATAGATTTAAAGGATGAACGGTGGCATTCACCAAATACTGAAGAAAAGAGGACCAAGAAACAGAAAAACTAGAAAGAAGATCGCTAGTATAGCGCTTCTTACCCGCATTGGCGAGCAGAGACAAGATTAGAAGAATTGAGATGTTTCAAATCTTCCTGCTAGGAGAGATTAGAAAAATTATAGAAAGAATAGAAGTTAGAGCGATAGGAAGTTAGTTTGAGGATTAGTGGTTCTTTTTCGTACAGAAACACACCTTCCAGGCCAAAGTAGAAAGACAGAGACGGAATAATTTAACAAGGCAGAGTGCAAGCTTGAAAGCACAAGTTTTAGAACTATAGGAGGAATACCATCAGAACCATAGGCATTCTTGTATTAAGGTCTATGGAAAAGCACATCTTTAGAAGAAATTACAATATTAGCATAAATATGTTGGAAGGATGTGAAGAAGGAAGAATAACTGGAATCGTCTAAGTGAAATTAGAAGGTTTGATCAAAGAGTTCAGCTTTAGTGGAAGGTTAAACGGCAGTTATGCCGACGGAAAATACTAAAAAGGGCAAGGGGAAGACGCAAAGTTAAGAGTTAACATTTTTTGAAAAATGTCAGAAAAGACGTGGGGAAGAGGAGTCATAAAGATTATTGAATTTTCTACTGAGAAAAGACTTTTTTAGTGTCATGGAGAATGGATTTTGCACGATTTTGGGATGAAATATAAGTTGGAAGGGTTTCTGTAATATGAAGATGACAGTAATTCCTAAAGGTAGCGTCCTACTGCTAATAGAACAGAACAAACGAGAGTTAAACCAAGGTTATCTAGGTTTAGTTGAAGGTAAATATCATGGGGTGCACGCCTCCATGCTAGAGAGAATTAGCTCGCGCTTTCACTGGGGGCTGTCAGTCATTTCTTAAGGAATCAAAGAGGCGACTGTAAAGTCCTACCTGTTAGCAGCTTCCCCAGGGTGCCAGACGTTTCTCGCCGTGGCGAGGGGTGGAAGATTACAGATAGAGCAGAAACCACAGATGGGGACTCATCGAACCTAGGGAGGAAAGAATTTAACAGAGATATGGATAAATTTAGAAATTCGGAAAAGGTTAAGATGTTGGGTTCATCTCAAAGACGATCAGAGATACGAGTAGGGAGCTGCCCCAACTGCTCGAGGTAATCATGGATAGAAAAGTCGTAGCAAGTTCATCAACTTTATCTTGAGAATTAAAGGAAAGCAATTGACGGTGGTGAACGTTGAAATCACAAGAATAATGATTTCAGAAATGAAAAGAGAAGGGAATGTGTTCACAATTTATTATCGACAGATAAGCGGCCATTAGGTAGAATCTTCGAGAAACTCAAATCAAAGACAGGGACAAACATCAGCTGCACACATTGGCACAACTGCCTTTGCTGAGAAAATTGAGAAGAAATAGTAGGGAGTCAACAGGTAAAGACTTGAATTCCAGAACGCTTAAAACCTAAGTTTCGGTTAGCAATAAGAGATGAGGTTTAGAGGAGAGGTGATGTTCATAAAATGAAAATTAGATTAAAACCGAAGTTGCAGAAATTTATGAAGATAGGAGACCGTACATCAAAACAGGCCGGTAATTCCGTGACGGCACCAACTCCATCGCAATCCCGTCAATTACCTTTAATGCGTGAGGGGGTAGGGAGGAAGGGGTTATTTTGGAATCCACCCTTATAAACTGCCCGAGACTAATCGCAGGGCTGCCATTTTTAAACCATTTTTATCATTTTCTTTTAAGAGCTAAGTGTTGCTATAAATTGTATTTTATGGTGTGTGATAAGGGGAGAGCCTACTCCAGTGTAAGAAGAATGCAGATATGGCGAGTACAAATGGGAAGGAGTAGTGGGTACTGAGGTTGCCATGGGATATCTCTAACACTCCCATATATCTAATGGTGGGTAAATATATAATAGCTTCAGAGACGTTACCTCCCTCTCATATATATATATATATATATATATATATATATATATATATATATATATATATATCTCTAGAGAGAGATATATATATATATATATATATATACTATATATATATAATATATATATATAATATATCTCTCTCTATATATATATATACTATATATATTTCTCTATATATATATATATATATATATATATATATATAACATATATATATATATATATATATTCTTATATACTCTATATAAATATATATACATATATACCAATTATATATATATATATATATATATATATATATATATATATATATATATATATATATATCTGGTGCAATAAGTGGGGCGAAAATTTTATCGCGATGGGGTGCGCTGCCAATCCGCTCTCCGGTGCGGAGGAACGATGCGCGCACCAATCCAGCCTTTCTGCGGCCCAGTCCGATCGGATGACGGGTGGTGCGGTGCGGTGCTGGTGCACGACCTTCCGGTGCGGTGCGGTGCGGTGCGGTGCGCAAAAATCCGGAGCTCGGCCAACACTAGTTAGAAGAAATTGGGTATCATATATCTTCTAAAATTAATCTATAGTTATAAATATGCAGGGTTATCTTCAGGAATGTCAACTATGGAGGAAACAACTCGCAAAAATGAATGTGTTCATTTCTCCCAAACTATAATTTATCATTTTGCCCAAATATGTCTTGATATGACCAACATAAAGAGTTTAAGGACTGAAAAGACGTGTTCTCTTCAGTCCTCAAAGAAAAATCCTTTTAATACATCCACATTATTATATGTCAAAAATTTAAGAGCTTCCATGGGTTAAATACTTAATAAAAATCCAGATTGAAAATCACTAAACGGAAAAAATTTAAAAAACAATAATCACAAAGTGTTATTCTGAAACAATTTCTTTCGCTGATAATTTAAACTCCACCCAACTCTTTCAAGGCTATTAACTTAGGTAGAAAATACAGAATTTTTATCTTTAAGATACTTATCATACTCGTCATTTTGTGTGAATGAAGAATTTTTTTCCTCCTTACGCCTTGACTCGCATTGTTTACTAAACGTATCTTTTGACGTACTTTCCTTGACGAGTGAACTTCAACCATTTCTATAATCTTCAGTCATCTCTCCATAAATGAATATCTTATATTAGAATAATGATGAGCAATGCCAATGCGCAGGACATCTAAACTCTTGAGCCCAGATCTCCAACGATTAAGACAAAGTCTAATATTCACTCATGGAGTAAGTGAACTTTTGAGAATGTTAGTGAAATAGAGGTATTAAACCAAACGACTTACAATGGTATTTTCAGTTGATCATTTGAAAGTGATTAAAGGTGATAATTAAACGATTTGGCATAGCCAGCGGTACTGCATTAATCTTAATACTTCTTGAATTTCTGTATCGTCTAATTTGTAAAAAAAAAAAAAAAAATTATCTTCAGATTGTCTGCATTGTGGTTGGCAGCAAAATTTAGCCACAACCTTAAGAGCAAACATTCTTCAATTTCAACATCTTCAGACCAATAGGAGAGACACGTAAGTAAAATGAAAAAAAAATTACAGTTTCCATTCAAATTGAAAAGCAGTATCAAGATTATATTATATATATATATA
>JABUQX010117297.1:0-5000 GCA_015478945.1 Trachelipus rathkii | reverse complement strand
TTGTTCTTTAAACTTGTATTTGAGCAGGTGTGTGTTTTATTATCTTAGACCCAAACTCATTTAAAATCATAGTCATTTTAGCTGTTAAACGGTGCACAAGTTCTCTGATTTGTATAAAGTTTTATTTTTACTAAGTGTATATCATATTTATAATAAATACTTACATTGAGGGAATAATTATTAATTTCACTAGAGTAATAATTAATTCACTAGTTCATAAGCTAACCACCAGAGCTCAGCATGAGCCCCACCCAAGGCAGCCAGCCCGCACCAGGTGCGTCCCGCCGCGTCCCCGCCCGCCGCGTGCGCGCCCGCAGGCGCACCAATATTTCCGCGTTCCCGCCAGCCGCGTGCGCCCGCAGGCGTAATATTACGTGAATGAAATATATATATATATATATATATATATATATATATATATATATATATATATATATATACTATATATATATATATATATATGCTCTATATATATATATATATACTCTCTGTATATATATATATTTATATATATTGTGTGTGCGGGTGAGTGTAAGTGTCTATGGGTGAACGTAAGTGTCTATGTGTATGTGCGTATGTGTGAATAAGAGATATAGTGTATGTGTGTATAAGTGTAAGTGTAAGTGTCTATGGTACATGAAACTGCTTATAAGCTGAATCATCAATATAGGTGGTATCAAAGATGAAGCCATCAAAGATGAGTCATCAAAGATGAGCCACTAAAGCTGAGGTACCAAAGCTAAGTTATTAAAGTTGAGGCATCAAAGCTGAGGCATCAAAAGCTGGTATCAAAGTTGAGGCATCAAAAGCTGAGGCATCAAAGTTGACATCAAAACTGAGACGCTCAAAGTAGAGGCATCAAAAGCTGACAATAAGTTGAAGATAAAATATCGAGTGGTGGGTGCGTATGTGTAGTGTGGTGTATCGCATGTGATGTGTCTGTGTGTGTGCGTGTGATGATACATGTGTGTTCTAATAATAACATAACAAACTAGGCGTGGTAAACCTTTTAGTATAATAAATAAAATAAAATATTTTAATAAATTATACGCTATATGTGTAAGTGAGTGGGTGTGTGGTGTGTGTGTGTGTGTGTGTGACGTCGCGCGTCTTTGTGTATGTATGTTCTAAATAATAATAACAATAGGCATAAAGTAAATAACACTAAGTATTAAATGTAAAATAAAAATAAAATGTTTTAATAAATTATAAATTATATGTGTAGTGGTGTGCGTGTGTGTTATTGTTATTGACTTATTGTGATGATGATGATGCGTGTGTGCTATCGTGTGGCTCTAAATATCCAGTCGCGCGGGGCCGCCTGCAGGCACGCGGCTGGCGGAACGCGGAAATATTGCGCCTGCGGGCGCACGGGGGGCAGGGGACGCGGCGGGACGCACCTGCGGGTGCGGGGTTGGCTGCCTTTGCGGGTGGGGTTCTGAGCCCTGGTGGTTAGCTTATGAACTAGTGAATTAATTATTATCTATTCTAATTGAAATTAATAATTATTCCTCAAGGTATGAGTATTTATTATAAATATGATATAAACACTTAGTAAAAATAAAAAACTTTTATACAAATCAGATAACTTTTTGCACCGCTTAACAGCTAAATGACTATGATTTTTAAATGAGTTTGGGTCTAAAAGATAATAAAACACACCTACTCAAATACAAGTTTAAAGAACAAAGTTAATTTTCAAAGACAGTAAAATAATTCTCGACCAGTGCATGCGAGGTGAGATAAGGATTACCCGACCGTCACAAATGGAAAACCATTTCCCTTTACCTGCTTAAGGATCTTATGATCAAGCATGTTTCAGTTTTGAAATATATTTATAAAAATAATAATAACAATGATTCTTGTGTAAGTTACCTTTTAGACCTGTTAGGATTAAATCCGTCTACAAAGGAAGCATACTAAATTTGGAGGCTAAATTTAGACTATCATTATTCACCATTCTGAAAGATCAATGGTTGAAATCTTTGATGGAATTGAGCCTAAATCCCCGGGTTACAAAGTTATCTCTAATTAGACCTAAGTAGTTATTTCAACACACATTTTACAGAGAGAGAGGTCGGTTTCGTATCTGTAAGGGAGTGCGGGATGTTGTGTTTTCTCGTGATGGATTGTTAATGTACATATATTTGGATCTAATGTCTATTATTAAAAAACTTTTGAAATATTTTTAGTTAACATCGAGTGAATAATATAAATGAATAAGTGAATAATTGTTATTTTTAAATAAAAACTTAGAATGATTTTAATAAAATACATGTTATGTTAGCAGAGAAGAACTTATTTGTTATTTTATACTTATTACATGGTTAAAGATGATGTAAAACGTAAGTCAATAGAACAAAACGCGGCATAGCTTGATGTAGAGGGTGCTAGGGGCTGGCCTTACTGAATTACTGATTTATTGCTAAGGTACGTAAAATATATGATTTTTAATAAAATTTCATAAATTTTAGTAAAAAGTTATTTTAAAACTTGATAGTTATAAAATTTATAAACAAAAAGTATTAACAGTTAATAATAAATTCTTTGTTCAAAGGTAATGATTGATTTATTATAGAAGTTTTAAGAAACTTTGAAATAATTTTAGTTATATTTGAATGAGTAATATAAATGTACGTGTTTAATTAAAACATAAAATGTTTTAATAAATTATACGTTATATGTGTAAGTGAGTGTGCGTGGAGTATGTGGTGTGTGTGTGTGTGTGTGTGTGTGTGTGTGTGTAAATCTGTGCGAGTGAAAGTAAATCTGTGTGTGTAAGTAAATCACAGGTGTGGTATAGAGTAAATCTGTGTGATTTACCGTGAAATCTGGGTGTGTGTGGTGCAAGTGTAAATGTAAGTGTCTATGGATAAATGTAAGTGTCATAGTGAATGTGTGTATAAGTATCATAGTGAATGTGTGTATAAGTGTAAGTGTGTGTGTGTGTGTGTGTGTGTGTGTGAACGCATGTGTATAAGTGTAAATGTAAGTGCCTATGGGTAAATGTAAGTGTCATAGTGAATGTGTGTGTATAAGTATTCATATTGAATGTGTGTATAAGTGTAGGGTGTGTGTGTATGTGTTCTAGAAATAATATAATAATAGGCGTAAAGTAAATAACACTAAGTATAATAATAAAAATAAAATAATAAAAATAATAGAAATAATAATAATAATAATAATAAAAATAAATAAAAATAATAAAATAAATAAAAAGTATTAAAACAAAATAAAAAACATAATGTTAATAAATATATGAGTTAAAACAGTAAAACATATAAGTTAAAGCAGTAAAACATGAGTTAAAGCAGTAAAACATGAGTTAAAGCAGTAAAACATGAGTTAACAGTAAAAAGTAAACTTAAAAAGCGCTGTCCCACAGACGTTGTGAGAAACTCTGTGGTTTGCTGGTTTACTGCTTTAAAAATATGTAATGTGCTATGAGTTAAAGCGATAGCAAGAAGTTAAAGCAGTTAAACGGTAAACAGAAAGTTAAAGCAGTAAAAACAGTAAAACAAACGCATACTAATCCCCTTGTTGCTATGTAGCACTCTATTGATTCACTGATTTACTGCTTTAAGGCATGTGTTAATAAATATGTGAGTTAAACAGTAAAACATAGTTAAAAACAGTAAACATGAGTTAAACGGTAAAACATGAGTTAAACAGTAAAACATGAGTTAAAAAACAGTAAAACAGTAAAACAAAAAACACTAGTATCCTAGGTGTTAGGTAACACTGACCAAATTTTACTGATTTTACTATTTAAGATCTGTAAGAATATATGTTTTAATAAAAAATTTCAACTTCTAAAATTATCCTTCTTACATACAATTTTTAAAATTTATAAATTAAAAAGTACTAAGTAAAATAAAAGATGTATGTAATGAGTTACAGTTTTAGGTTCACGTGAAAATGTTTTTAATAAAAATGTTTAAGTGCCTAAAATTAGGATGGGCTAAAATTGACCCATATGGAAGACCAAAGGGTTGGTCATGTGTTTATGATGTGTATAGTGTAAATAACAAAGATGTAAGTGTCTATGGTGAGTGCTCAAGTGTCATGAGTGAATGTGTGTGTAAGTAAGAAACAAACATGTGTGTGTGTGTGTGTGTGTATTGTTACCTACCAAAGGCTGACATCATCACAGGTACCTGGCTGAGCTCAAGGTGGGGTGGAGGCTAGGTGCAGGTGTGAGATAGATTCTTAAACCTAAAGTGTGAGTGTACGCTAGGTTGGGTTAGGTTGGAGTTAGGTTAGGCTAGGTTAGGTTGGTTAGGTTAGGTTAGGTTGAGTTGATTGGTTAGGTTAAGGTTAGGTTGGATTGATTTAGGTTAAGGATTGGAATGGAGATGTTCAGTTAGGTTAGGTGCAGAGGTTTAGGCTAGGTGTAGGCTACAGGTATAGGGTATCCAAAGCAGAGTCAAGGCCGAAATATGACGTCAAACAAAGGTTAATATATATGCTCTCTCTCTATATATATACCTCTCCTATACCTCTTATATATATATATATATACTGCTATGTATGTATATGTATATATATCTATAACTATATACTATATAACATATATATACCATCCTCACTCTCTCTCTCTTTCTCTTCTCTCTCTCTCTCTCTCTCTCTCTCTGCTCTATCTCTCTCTCTCTATATCGCTCTTTAGCTCTTTAGATGCCACGTGTTAGTTCACTGAACGAACTAATACCAAAAATAAAGTAAAATAACTACGTTATAAAATGTATTAAAACTAGTAAAAAATGTAAAAATGAGAGTAAATAATTCAAATAAAAATGAATAAAATAATTAAAATTCAAATAAAGTAATAATATATATATATATATATATATATATGCTCAATATATATATATATATATATATATATATATATATATATATATATATATATATATATATCTCCTACTATCTCTTCATACTCTATATATATAATATATCTCTCCCACTCATATATCCTCTTCTTATATATATATATGCTGCTC
>JABUQX010117295.1:0-51724 GCA_015478945.1 Trachelipus rathkii | reverse complement strand
ATATATATGTATATATTATTATATATGCAGGATGGTGGTTTGATGATGGTCAAAGTTGTGAAACAAAGCGTTATGGAGGGTTTCAGTTCTGAAGGATTGGAGGAGACAATAATAATAATAGTTACCCTTATAAAGGGTAAGGGGATAAGGTAACTGTTAGTATTATAAGGGAATTAGCTTATTGAATGTTGTAGGTAGATATATGCTGGTATTGGCTCAAAAGAGTGACTGTTGACTGATTGGTGAAGAACATGTGCGTTTAGAAGTAGTTGAGGATTGGGATCCAAATCTCTTACATTGAAAACAAATGATTGAGTGAAAATTGAGGGAGGAGAAGAAAAATTGTATTTTAGGTTGTTATATATTTGCAACAGGCAATGATAAGATTAATACCTAGGGAAGCTCTTATTGGCGGGGTTGGTGATATATGGTTTGGTGGTAAGCTTCTGAATGAATCAAAAGTAAGTATGACGATATGTATGTATGTCGATAGTAGAACGTGTGTAAGAATAATGGAGTCGAAAAAGTGATTGGTTTAATATTAATAGCGAAGTTGGGCAGGGATTGTTATGTCTTCCTTGGTTATTCAATTTGGTATTTGGATGGGGTTGTGAAAGAATTTGAGGTGGTGGTGGCAGGGGGTGGTGTTAGGATGGGGGATGAAAGAGAGTGGAGGGGTTCCCTACCTATTATATTGATTTGGTTTTGTGTTTTGGTGAATCAAAGGAGAGTTTGAGAGGATTGGTAGAGATTTGCCGATGTGTAAAAGGAGGGCGTTTTGAAAGTAAACTGTAGATAAAGAGTAAGGTTAATTGTTTGTGAGTGAGTTATAGTCCTTCAGTATGAAGTTATCGTCAAATTAGTCTTCGTAGGTACGCTTAAATATTTAGGAATAAATGTCCGCTGTAAAAGTGTAACAATGATGCAGAGTGTATTAGAAATTGTTGGGAATGGCGGGAAGGTGGCTGCGTGCAATTAAATCGTTTGGTGGATGTAAATGGGACTAAGTCTTGAGTATGCTAGGCTCTTAACATGAGGGATTGTTGTTACCTGTGTTTTAATGTATAGTAGTGAGGACTATGGTCTTGAATAAGGGGTATAGATCTAAAATACAATGTGTCAAATTGGCATTCTTAGGGGATAGCAACGGCTTCGAATGATAAATGAGGAAATGAACATATTAGAAGAGTTGTGTGGTGTGAAGAAAGAAGTAATGAGAGAATAAATTGGAAAGTACATTGAGATGGTTTGGTCATGTAAATGATGGATGATAGTCGGTTTGGGAAGCGTTGATATGAGTGGTTGTGAAGTTGTGGTGGGATCGACTGCGCTCGGGAAAGCGAAGAATTGCAGTCAGTAAAAAAATTTTCTGGAGGAAAGAAATGTGGATATTATTGAGGTATTTGGCAGATAGGGAGAATAAGAATGGTGGCATTAACAGGAGTTGAGATGGCGGGCTTTTGTTGAGTGGGATGGTTGTAGCCCAACTGTGGCCAACGGATGAATCACCCCATAATGATGAAAAAGCCATTTAAGATGAGGGGGTCCATCGGTAGTATATTATAGGTCCCGTGAGCTTTTAACGGGTGGATTTTCTGACTTCGATGGTTTCTCTCACTCTAATAAAGGTGTGTAGTGGTAAACTAGGACACAGTAAATGTAGCCAACTTAAATTATATATTTTACATTCTTACTTTTCTTGTTTATGGTGGTAAAAAAAAATAACTTACCCCCAGACCTTGTGGGATGAAGAAGTGTGTAATTATATATATTATATTATATATATATAATATATTTAGTATTATATATATATATATTAATATTAATATTATTTATAACATTAAAATTAATAGTATAATAATATTTAGATATTTGATATATAGAACTTATTAACTGTTAATATATATATATTTATATATATATCTATATAATACTTCTGTATAGCAAACATTTATAATAGACATTAATATTAATATATAATTAATAATATATTATATATATATTAATATATATATTACCTTAGGGTATATTATATATATATATATTAATATATATATGATATAATTATATTAATTTATATTTATATTCTATGTGTGTTTGATGTGTGTGTATAGTTGAGATGTGTGTGTATGTGCGTGTATGTGTGTTGTATACGTATGTTGTTATATGTGTATACTTTGTATTAGTTGTTGTGTGTATAGTATTATATATATATATATATATATAATAATATATTTATATTATTAAATATATATATGTATGTTGAGTTGATTGTTAGTTAGTATTACTGTTTACATCGGCGAAACTAATGATCTATATATATATATATTATAATATATAACGTATATATATATCTATATATATATATTATATATATAATATTTATATATATATATATTTATATATATATATATATATATATATAATATTATATATATATAACTATGAGGGTAATAATAATAATGAAATATAGTCACCACTACTATTATCTGAGTGTAGTAAGCGTGATATAATACGTATGAGAGTCTAAGCTATATACTTACTGTTATGTTATAGTCGACGAAGTAGGGCTCTATATATATAAGTATTATACTATTATCATTATTTTGATATGCAGAGTGAGAAATAGTGATAGTTATTATGATATACCTCATATTACTTTTATTGATAGGTAACATGAGAGTAATGTGTACTTTATTGAGGTAATAGTTATATATCTTATATATCTATCCCAACTATAGAGTACTCATATATGTAGTTAGTATGAAGGATAGGGTGCTTATATGTATAGTTATATATATATATATTATATTCATATCTACTTCTTATCTGTATTACTTTGTTACCTATGTCCACTTCAACTTGAGTAATCGTCTCGGTAGTTGTTTTAGGCCTATTGAATATACTATTACCGGTATGTGTCTCTCTACTACTATTTCTTATTTACTTATATTTATACTTTTAATACTATATCTACTATATTATCGATCTTACTCATATCTATTACTATCTCTGATATATCATATATTATTATACTAACTCTCTCTCTTCTTCCTCTACTCTTAGCTTATATATACTAACATTATACTTATCTCTACTCATAGTTGTCTCTCGGGCTCTGCGTGACTGGACCTACTCTAGTCTCTCTCGCTTTCGCGTTCTCTCCCTGGCGACTTTCTTACCTCTCCTATTGCTTTTTGGTATCTCTTCCTTTTTTCTGAAAATTCAAGGCCACTCTCTCTTCCCTCTCATAGCTAATCATAAGCACACAACGAAAAAGAATAATAAAATATAAGATTCTTCAAATATTGAAATTATTTGTTTGATTAAAGTTTTAATAAAGCTCCTTCAGCTCGTGCCGTAGAGAGTGATTTTTGAGTTAGAGGCGGGGAAAACTGCTCGTGTTTTAAATTCCTCTTTATACGATATAATTTATGTTATTATACTTTAATCTTATATCACACCTCTAATTAATAATATAATTTAATCATATTAAAAATTCGAAATATAAGTATATATAAATTGTCAATATTCGTTGTTAATATAAAAATAAGAATAAAAATAAAGAGAGATGGTCCAATTCTCATTTCCTTTCCTACCGACTTCGTTAATGCAGCACAACTCGCTACAATATATTTTTGATCGAGCTTTTAGGTTGAATTTGTTTTTTTTATATAAAATTCTCTCCTTTTATTTTTAATTCACTTAATTTATATTTAGAACCTTTTTATATTTATTACATATATAAGATCCATAAGTGGTATACATGAATAAGAAAATGTTCAATATAATACGAAACATACGAGAAGAACCAACAATTAGAGAAAAATGGACGCAACTTCACCACCCCATCAATTATTTACGAGACAGAGGTGAATCGGACCAAGTTAAAGCGCCCATGATTATAAAGCCACAATACTCATTTGAGAGAACAAAAATTTACAATAATTGACCAGTTGAGAAAAAGCTAAATAAACCGAGTGAATATACAACATGAAAAATATTAAAAAATAACCATTTCACAATATTTTACATTTATAAACAAAGTTATAAAAAACTTAACAAAATTTATTCAAAAGAAATTCTATTGAAGGGCATTTATACCCTAATTAAATACGAGTAACTATATTTTAGTAAATAATGAAAACCCAGTTAAGATAATTATTAATCAATAAAATAAAAACCATTTTATTCACAACAGGGTTGAATAAATCATTAAAATGAAAATTTAAAACAAATTTTTTTTTATATTTACATTTATATTTATATTTTATTTTAAGAGATATATGGAACCGAATCACCATCCTTAAGAGGGCGGGCCCAGTCACCAGCCCAACAAGCCATATATATATATATATAGTAAAAATAATAAAAAATGAATAATATATAATAATAGTTAGAGAGAAGAGATTAATATATAAATATATTATTACACATATAAAGTATTTCTAGAAAGGAACATGATATAATGATAATTTTATAACCAACCTATCTATATGTCAAGTATATACTAAGCAGTACTATATCGTATATTAGAACATTGTACTTGTACTTGAATAAATAGTAAGAGTACTTATACTGATCCCTTATAGAGTGCTTATACCTCACAAAATGTACTTGAAACCCAAGCCGATTATTATTATTAAATAATATTATATATAATTAAGGAATAATTTAATTTATTTATAACAAATAAATGCTACCTACAAAACTATCATAACAATATAATGCACATTATATATTAAATTATATATACATGTAACTAGTATTTATACGTATACTTTATATCTATGTATAAAATTTTCTAATAATAAAAAAACTATTATATAGATTGTACTCTAAAGTCTATCTGTATTTCTCTCACTTATATCATAGTATATAACAATAGAAATATAATAAACCATAAATATATATAAGCAAATAATATATAATATTTTATATATAATAATATATAATACGTGTTATATATATATTATATTATATATATATGTAAATTTATATAATATGTACTATACTATTCAAAAGTAGAAAAATAATATACTTATATAATATAGTAGTAGTATGAGTTATATATATAATATACCGGGGTAATAATTATATTATTAGTATCTTATACTATATTATACTATACTATATATATATATATATATATATTAATATTTTTATTATATTATTATTATATAATAATTATTAATATAAGATTATTATAATTTATTATTTTTATAATATATATATAATATATATATAAATATAATTATTATATATAACAATATATGCTATATATATTATATATATAAGCGTAATTATATTATATATTATTTAATTAGCTATATTATCTATTATTAATTATTATTATTTATTATTTTATATCTATTATTATTGTTTATTAATATAATTTATTTATTTATCTTAATAATATGTAAACCTAGTTTTTTATCTTAAATCTAATTGTATTTTTTTTTTTATTTACTTATTTTACATCGTGTCAGTTCTTAGTAAAAACATTTTTACTAACATAAAAAAAAATTCTAGATATTATTAAGCTTAAAATGTATTTATTATATATTTTAATTTGAATAATAAATTAGTTTAGAATTATGCCGCATTCAAGTCTTTGTTTGTAATATTCATTTTTTACCTCTGTTATCATAATATATATCGCTGTGCATAGATTTCCCTGTAGTTAATTATATATTTTAAGAATTATAAATAAGCGATTTTTTATCGCTAACCATTTCAAAAAACTTATTTTCTTTAAACAATTATATTGTGGGAACTATATATATATGTAAGAAAATATACTACAGTATTTAAGTTTTGCGTTCATAATTTCTTTTCAATTTTTATTCAGTTTAAATTTCTATTTTTGTGTTTAATTGTGATTTTTAATTGTAATTCAAATATCAATTTTTTATATCAAAGTACAATATGTATACCGTATATATATTTTTTATATATTTATTTTTTTTTTTATTATTATTTTTATTTATATATATTTTGATATATTTATAGTATTTATTATTTTGGTAAAAACACAGGGATAATATATTGAAAATAGTTTGACAGGGAAAACTAAGGGAAAACACAGGTGGAATATTATAATATATATCAAATATAATATATATATCAGCATACAATTTTTGTTTAGCTCTATAAAAGCAAGTATAGGTGATAAGGCCACATAATTGGATCTTCATAAATTTCTACTTATTATAAATAAGGGAGATCTTAAGGAAGCTCCATTGGCTCAAGGGATGTTAGAATAGTTAGGGAAAGGTGTTTTTTCTATTGAAGGATGGAGAGAAAGGTAATAAGAAGTCACTAAAGTAAATAATCAATTCATTGATTCTCTTTCTTCCTAGATACTTACTCAAGTGAATTTTAATAATTGTTGATTAAGTTATCTCTCTATATTATGTGGAGTAAAATTATAAGTAAAGATAATATATTATATCACTTTTTCTTTATAGTACCTTAAGAATTTTAATTAATCATTAACTTTTCAAAAATAGAGTAATTTAATCATATTATTTATTTTAATGTCTTACGTACTAATTTTTTTTATCTCTTCATCTATAGTAATTATTCTAGAGAAATTAAATAAAAAACATACGTTTATTTTAAATATAATAATTTAAATAAATCAGCATCTTTTTATTGATAAGAGATTTTATGAAATTAATATTTGTTTATATAATAATATTTAAATATTAGATGGCAAAATCAAATATACCTAACTTTTCTATAAGCCAGTTTTAATTTACAATGGCTGGACTCCCACTCTGCATCCAGATACCATATCGAAGATTTGACTTCAAAATTGGCTAAGAAGCGCGAAAGGCCGAATCACAAGGGCTGGAGGTTCCTCGGACTCTCTCGCTTATAGTATTGCTATGTGGCTATCTGCCCAAGAAAGAATTTGCCTTTCCCATATTATGGGCCAGATCAAGAGCCAGTTTATAGAAGTCATGCAAGATACAAGAAACACCAGAAGCATACTTAAATTGCTTTAAAAATCCAAGTCTATTGTAGGACTTATGATAAATACAATATTTGGACTCTTATATGTGCAAGAGTACTCGAGAGAGGAACTCAAAGGGATATAGCATGACGTGATTTGATAGACTTTTACTATGGCGGTCTCTGATAAGCTCGTTAGTCTATAACAACATCTGCGCAAGTATCGCTT
Organism: Trachelipus rathkii; assembly: GCA_015478945.1. Taxonomy (NCBI): domain Eukaryota; kingdom Metazoa; phylum Arthropoda; class Malacostraca; order Isopoda; family Trachelipodidae; genus Trachelipus; species Trachelipus rathkii. The sequence goes on along the minus strand of JABUQX010117295.1, from coordinate 44,535 downwards.
TACGACACTCGAGATGAGAATCTTTTGGAAAATCTCAAGCGGGTGCTTGGTGTCGAGGCTGATTGACCTCATTTAAAGTGACAAAGTATTTCAATGGATGGAACCTCAATTGTCAACTGGTGAACCATCTCTGCAATGCGCTTATCGCGATTGAAAGCATGAAGTTAATATACACTGTTCCGAGTCTCAGAATGTGCACCACCCTGCCCTCTCTCGCGAATGCGTGCGCTCATTGTGGAATACTATGCTATTTGCGAAGGCTCCTCAAAACTGGGGCTCAATCAAAGCTACTCTCAATTTAGTCGAGAATTTTATGTTAGTCAATATCTGTATGGGCACCTTCTTATTATTTATTGAAAATTAACAGGCTCTGGAAGAGTTTCCTTGCAAATGTTTGTTTGACATTGATGGAGTTGAAAAAATGTATAATGCCACAACAATATCAACACATTATCAATTGCTTCTATAATACTTCGGGAAAGTGCTGGTAGGGATAGGTGATATCGTGTCGCGTAGAATTGAATTAAATTTTCAAGAGTGTTTTTGAGATCAACTGTCTCCAGTAATATTTTAAAGGATTCTCTCTATTACATGCAAAGTTGGGTGTTTTTTTCCAAGCAGTAGCTCGTCAGTTTGGAAGGATTTCTATTGAAGTTTCAATGATGAAGACCCATTGACACCCTTCTTGTTTATGATTGATTTCTCAACAGCATACACTTTTGAGTAGAAATAACTCTTTAAATTGACATTAAGAATATCTAAATAACCGGTACTATTGTGCATTAAGACAGATACAATTTAAGTTCTTATATATGTAATAAAAAGTTTATATGAATACGTTGAAATAATAAATAGATATCATAGTAGTTCTTAATTATGCAGAAAATAGTCGCACCATAGTTAATACAGTACAGCAATAATGATGGAATTAGAGAATAAGCGACCTCGAAGGACTTGCAAACTCCAAAATATTTGTAATAATTAGTAAGATAAATTTGATATGTTATATTTCATTTGCAAGTATAAGTACTTATCAGAAGTTAGTTAAGGAAAGTAAGTCCTCTTAATATAATTACTCAATCACAAAGTGTAATTAAGTTTGAGTGAGTATGTGATCTAACGATAAATAGGAATGCTTTCTAATTAAACTCTTGAAATAGTATTATATATATGTGTTTGGAAATAATTCATATTGACATCAATACACATAATTGAATTAGGTTTCGACGGTACTGATTTTTTAATCAAAGCAGGATTATATGCAAACTTTTTGATTCTATAATCTCCTTAGGTCCTTTGATAAATATCTTCTAAAAGTTTTGTACTATGATGAAGGGGAAGATGGACTTACTTATTACAACTTTTCAATTGTAGTCTTTAAGAAAAAAAGTAAATAACTAGGAAAGTGAAGTTAAGACATACATATATAATCATATTGCTATATCATTACATTTCATGAGGGTGAAGTTAAAAATACTGTAGGGGTGTTGACATATCCGTGATTTGCTTATTTTACATAAATCGATAGTGATTGGTTATACGTTGCACGGCTGTGCATTATTAATGTAGCGTCTTTAGCGATTAGGGTTTATATAGGTCTCATTACATGTGAATATAAGAAAAACTATATGTGCAAAGAAGCAGAACTCTAAGGTGCCCAATAAAAAAAAAGGAAATATCATGCTGAGATTAAAGAGACTGTGAAGCAAAGAGTTAAAGAATTATTGTCAGTAAATGAGGAGCTGAAATAAACAACTTCAAGATTTTTAGATAGAGATAGAGTGATGTCAATGTTAGTTGTCTTAAATCAGTCCATAAACTTTTTTTTTAAGTAGTGTTAATGTCATATCTTAGTAGGGTTAGTTTAGAATTAAATTAAGTTCTTCAGGCAGTTTCATAAGAACTATTTATCTGTCTATGATTCTATAAGAGAAAAAAGGTAAAAATATTTTTATTATTATTTAATTTAACAAGAATACGACTCTGGGTTAAGTGATTTTTCGCTGCAATAGGTGATGTGTTATAAATTTTTGTGTACTTTTGATTTTATGTAATTTTTATTTTTAAGATATAAAAGTTAAAAGCACAACTGGTTAAATAAATATGACAATGAGCAAAACGCAGAGGACTCATCTCCCTCACCTATACCTCCCGATGTGTAAACATATTGGCAGATATTTAGAAAATTAATTGATTGTGTTCATAACTTTAGCGTGCATAATTATTATAATATTTTGAATTAGCTGTCTGTTTAAAAATTTTTTTTTATTTACAATTGCAAATACGGAAAATATTTTTAGATTTATAACATCATTAAAATTTGTATTGATTTCATTTAAAATATTGTGAAAGTATACTGGCCAAAATAATTATGATTATTAGATATACTATGGGATGGTTAAGAGGGTGTAGGTGACTCTGTAGGTGCTACTCATTATTTATTCTACCGTTTCTCATATATATTTTGAATTAACAAAATAAGATTGATGTTTTTTTAACCATTTATATTTTTTGATCCAGGGATAAAATTTTTGTGCTATATTATATCCAAGAACAAGGAGAGTATATATATTGATTACACAGTAGGAATTTGTGAATAAATTTCAACTTGTACACACTTGTCGATAGATAGTAGTAATACTCTTAAATCAATTTTAATCTTGTTTATTTTATACAATAAACTATAAATATTTATACAATATTTTCTCATACTTTAAATATGATTATCCAATAGACTCGAATATTAGGGTGACAACATATTTGGGACTTATAATAAAATTAATAAATAGTTTAATGTTATCTACATTGAATATGACACATTTATAAACCCAAAGGCTGGACTCAATAAGAATGACTCACATTACTGGATGCATCCAGTGCCACTGCTTATCTCTCTTCATATCTTTAGATTCTCTCAGTCAATAATAATCTTCTCACTGAATCCTCGAAACCTCTATGTTAGTAAGCTAAAACTTCTATTAGGCTATTATCTTAGACTGTTAAAAAGTTTGGGAGAATAATATAATGTTACACTACTTATATGTTCAGTTTAAATTTTAGATGGTGAAAGTAATATGATAAGCTGATTTAATCGCTAAGAGTCGATGTATGTGAAGTATGTGAACAAACATTCTCTTCTAATATTTACTTTAAATAAGTACAATTTTAAGATCCATTTAGGTTTCTCAGGTCTTATTCACTGTACGATATGTTTGAGTGTAGTGAATTTGAATAGAGTATTATAATTATCTGTATTCTTTATAAAAGAATGTCATTGACTATTTGTCACTCTTTTATATTATGAGTTGACTTGAGATAAATAGAATTATTAAATCCACTGGAAGAATGAGAAATTAAAATGTCATACCTCTGATATAAAACATGTTTTTTTTTCGAAATTGATGTAAGTGTTATTAACTAGGTGAGATATCGTGGTATTATTTAATTTATATTTCAAACTCACAACTCATTCTCGGAAATTATGCAGCGTTATCAGAATATGTACTAAGATATTTTGCCTATGGATTGGGCAGAACGAGTATGGAATCACTGTCAGTGTACTGAAAAAATTAGCCTGCTGTTCATATTGGACACTACAGCTTGAACATGATGCTTTTGATATAGCCTCATTTTAACAAAAACAGATATTTTTTATTAAATTCTTTTTATTTTTCTAAACGCTATTAACTTATTTTGGACTGTTCGTCCAATCTGTGTAAGAGAGCGAGAATTTTTAGGACCCTTTACATGAACACTTTTGCCCCAATACTTGATTATTTTTTTATTTCATTTTAAAAATTAATTTTTATTAAAGTCTTTTCCTGACAAGAAATTTCCTTTTGAGAGTGTATCACGCGTACATCTAATCCTTCACCTAAACAGCTACATATTTCCCAGTCTCTCTGTGTCCATTCATTTCTATAGTTATATTTTCATACATTTTCTTTTATTGTTATTGGATTATTCAATTAAATTAGATTGTGCTTAATCAAAAACATTATTTAAAGGGGATTGTCATAAAATATATATTTGTAGTGAGTATTCTTGATTGCAGTCGGAGTTTTAGATATAATCGATGTGTTCATATTAGTGATATATATTATATATATATATAAATATATTATAATTGATATATTTATAAGGATAATTCTCCTCAAATATATATATATATACTATAATGTAAATAAAAATATATAATATGATTTATATGTCATTATTTAATATTTTAATATAGGATTTTTTTTTTTTTTTTTTTATAATTTTTATTTTTTTTTTATTTTAACGTATTTTATTTTGATTAGTTAAATTTTGTTATCGATGACCTCAGTGATATTTAGTATGTCTATATTTACTAGAAGAATACTAACTATTATATTGGTGATCTCTCCAGGGTCTAATTGATTACCATTACTTTAATGTAATATATTACAATACACAGTAATAAGAATCGAACATTTGTTTCTTTGCTAAGCAAATCTCCATGGATATGAGAAACTTCCTATGCACAACAATACTAGTCAATTTATTTCATATTTGGCTTTGCCCCCTGTAATTATTGAATGTGATATCATTACAACTCCCGTAAATGTGTGTAGAAAGATCTAAAAATAGGTACTAACAGACATACATCTAAAAATGTCTCCCCCTCTCCTTCAATAAATATTAATAACATTATGGTGTGTGTTTATTCAAAAGAGAGTGAGTGTGCGAATTTCCATTTCCAAGTGTATAACAAAGTGTTTATAAGGCTGACTAGCTTATGTTTTAACATGATTACAATTTCCAAGAAGATTCTTTAACTATAATATTCATATTTATTATCAAGAATAAAAATAATGAAACGCACAGAGACACTCTAATTATATGCCTATAAGACAAATATTCAAAATAATAGTCAGCATTATTAAAGCGACATATGATATAAATTACTCCTTACAGATTCTAAAGTATTGCAAGAATAGTATATCAACATTTCAAAATATCTCAATGCCAATATAGCAATTCCTCATAATTGATGATGCTCTCAAAAACATTAAGCTTTTACTAGTATCTGGGCGGAGGGCCTTGTTCCAATTTTGGGGTTTGTTTACCATGAGTCCAAATTCAGTCCACGTAGAAATTATGCTCGCTCTTCGGACTGAAAAATATAGACGGTAAAGGACTTGATGAACTTAGCTGTGAGCGTTTAAAAAAAATAATGCTTGAGGACATATGAATAATAAATGGATTATCTGTAGATAGTCCTTCATTATACAATGTCTCTCACATAGAAAGGATTTTCTTGCTGTAGGGCTCCAGCAGCCTATTCTCACGATCGTTTTTCAAGTATGCCAAGCTCGATTTTCTTACACACTTTCTTCCACTCGTAGTGTAGACAAATATAGAATGTATCTTTGCTCCTTGTTCAATGACTGTCTCTTTCTCAGTTTTTACGCGCTATGAAGTTCCTTGTTGGTAAATTCTTTGTATAATGTTGATATGTTCAACGGAGAGTGGCTAAAATGCAAACCGATTTCTGGGCCGAATAATGAATATTTATCATAAAGTCTATATCTATTATCTCCTAAATCCTACTTCATCTTCAGTATGGTGTTATTTGAGCATGCAGAAATCATTCTTAGTTAATTGTGTCCTATGCGCTGTGTCTGATCAAGGCGGCTTCCACTTCTTGTGAATCTTTTTTTTTGTCATTCAAGCAAGCTCCTTGGTTATAACATTTAAATAGCATTCTAGAATGTGGGCTTTCACCGTCGGAGATCCATTTCTGTGGGGTTTCCAGCTAGGCTTAAGGACAAGTTCCTCATTAGAAAACTCTCTCAAAATAGACTATTATTTTGTTCCAGCTTACTACTATCACGATAACTAAGAACTCATTTTACTTTGTAAAAAAAAAAAATTTATTTATTCTTTGTTTCTTTCTGATTTTGTTTATTGTTTTTTTTTATATTGTCGCGCTGTTATGGCGCCAATATTCCGGAGAATATGTTTTGCTTTTCTCCTAGGTGCACCATCGAGACTCGCGTTTTTTCTAATGAATATAACTTTGAATGCTATATAAAAAAATAAATTAGATCTCTATCTCACTCTTTTGCTCTGGAGCTCGGTTGTAGTCGTTACCGGCATCGCACTGAGTAGAAGTCAGTTGCCATTAATGTTTTGTTGCGCGGGATTGCATGACTTAAGAATGACTCTATATTTATACTATATTATATTTTGCAGGACTGTACTAAATATAGGGCATACTTTTCATTCATAGTATGAATATAATATATATTACTATATATGTATATGAACATATATATAGGTTAAATATATATGTAATAGTATATATAAATAATATTTACTATAATATATATCATAATATATAATATGAATATATATGACTTAAATAAGTATTAATTATATATAATATATATATATTATATATATATATATATTTAATTAAAAGTATATTGAATTATTATTATTATATTATATAATATTGAAAATAATACACGAGTTATATAAATTATATATGATATATTATAATATTAGCTTAGTTTATACTATATATATATATATATGACTTATTATTAATATAATTATCATTTATAAGATATATATTAAAAATATATTTATGTATAGTAAGTATGTATTATAAATCACTATATTCATGTTTATAGACTACTATTTTCTCGAAACTCGCAATGATTACTAATTGAATTAAGGCGGTACCAATATACTGAAATATCTGCTTTAATATAATTTTTCATGAATATTTGTTCAGTGAGATTTAATCAATACCATATTTGTAAACCCAATATGGTACACTATTAAAGTCTGGCAGATTCAATGTTAGTTATATGTGTGATTATTGTGCTAGTTCTAAGCAACATTTACACCCAAAATTAGTGTATAGGTGCATACCATGCACTGCGGAGTTAGTCGTATGAGGAACGGGTATCATAGACATTCTATCAGTGGTCTGGTTATTGCCTATTGGTGATTAAGATAAGCACTGGGTACCTCATTATTATGTGGAAGTTGTAAAAACAACCCTAGAAGGATGGCTAAGGAGGAACAAGAAAAGCTAATGGCCTGGGCTAATTCCCAAGTAGTGGAAGAGCCATAAGAACTCACGTATGTGAACTGCCAACTTCTGCATGGTGAATATTATAAAATATGGAAAAGAAAGTGAAGTAGGCAAATCTCTCCATACCCAGATATTCCCCCATCCAGAACCCCAGTTCCTCATAAGGAAAACTACGAGATGTTATACCTTCCCCACACCCATTAAATGTAAGTAATAATGTGTTCTATGACAAGTCTGTATGGTAATAGTTAAAAGAATGATAGACTGTATTGGTTTTCTCCTCATAATATATGTAGCAGCTATCTTATATATATATTATTATATATATATACCTTATATATGTACGGTATTATTATTTATAATTTAGAGTATTTTTTTATATATTTTGTATACGTATATTATTTAATATTGAATTTATATATTATAGAGTGCATATTATATATGATATAATATGATATAAGTAAGTAAGATATGATTGAACTACCTACTCTGCTCTCTACGGTCAGAGCCTTAATGTCTTAGGAGGGGGTGTACTCAATTTACGTCCGAGCAGGACGGTGTCAAGCCTAAGAGAGAATAAGCTCACATTCTCCCAACCCGACCAGTTGCGAACCTGAGTTCCTCGACTTTGTTTAGGCGAAATGTTCTCTCCCACATGATTATATGCTACCTGAGGATTGCTTTTAGTATAGGATATTAAGTATGTAATAATAAGAGTACAAAGAAACAAACTGAGTGAGTACAAACCTACTAAAAAATACATTAAAATCATCAAAACTAAAACATAGAGACTTCCATTTACAGTAATGACATAATTATCTCACTACTCCAAACTATGAGTATAAATAAATATTACAAACTAATAATAATAGTAGTAGGGATTGAGTATTAACATGCACGGTAATAGGATAGTTAAGTATAAAGTATAAGAGCCAATAGTACCTATATATAATATAGTAATATAAATATAGTAAATAAATATGAGTATATAATATATAGTATGTATAATAAGAATAAGGATATATATGAATATTTCTGCTACAATTGAGTGAGTGATTTTTTAATAGTCAATCAGTAATTATGCAATAGATTATCTTTTTATTAAGTATATAATGCTCGTAATTGGGATGTATAAGCAAACAAATATCAGCTATGAATAACGATTATTATCAACTGTCAATGCATCATCTCATTCTTATATTAGTGTAATTATATATATATATTAATTAGTAATAACTCCGAAAAAAGGTGAGATAAAAGCAAATATAGATTAATATATATATGATATAAATATTAGGGATTGATAAGTATAATAGTCGGTATATTATGAAGTGTAGATGTAGTATATATATATATTAGTATATTTTAAATTAATTGGTTGTTGGGACGTCTTATGAAACTTTTATTTTCTGGTCCGATGACTCTCGCTGAACTGATGAATACGTAAGGATCTCTAGCACGCAAAGTGTTGTAGCCCGAATGACGATGACGATGGCGATATAGCAATAGAGGTTCGATTATTGAAAATAAATGCTATTTTAAAAGATCTCTCTCTCTCTCTCTCTTGCTCTACCTCCCCATATACTAGATATAATATTATATATTTAATATATATTTTGTTTTTATTGTTTTATATTATAATTTTTTAGATTCTATTATACTGTATACTTTATTAGTGTTATAAGGTGTGAATAAGTAGGTATTTATATATTGTATATTATCAGTATGTTATATATATATATCTTATATAGTAGGATCCTATAAATTTTAATTAAATAAACGCTGTTTATTCATCTCATTATGAATATAAGGCTGGTTGGAGTCAGGATAAGTGTAGCAGGGGTTCAATGCTTCCCCGAAAATTATTTTTGCGATCAAGAATTGTTTTGATTCCTATAAAGTTCTTCAATATAATAATTTGTCGAGATAAAATAATAGAAAATAACTAGATAAAATAATAATAATGAATAATAATAATTATTAATTTAATTAAATATTAATAGATTAATTCAATGGAAAATGAAAAGTAATTTGATTAAGTGGCAAAATGATGAGACGACGTTTCTGGTTCCTAAACGATTTCTATAGGAGTCAAGTGGCTATTGTTCCTCATACATGTAATAAAATATTTAGACCAGGGACTTAAAGTAAGCATTTCCAAGTTTGGTCAGATGATAGCTCTAATTCGCGCTACCTCAATTACGAGGGCTTTAATGATGGATGTTTTAAAAAAAAATAGCATTTAAAAAGATTAAGGAGGAAGTCGTGATGGAGCTGTAATCGTTGGTGGTATGAGCAGGTTCATTCCTTCTTTCCGATCTCTCTCTTCATTATCTCATTCATTCCTTTCTAAAATACTCTTAATTATCTTTTTTTGCACGCTCATAATCCTTATATTTGTTGTGCTGATCGTAGCTATTCTTTCTGGCCATTCAGGCTTAGAGACATTGGCCTATCTTGAGTGTGGTGGTAAAAATCTTTCTCCTATCATCTTTCTTGCTTAATTTCATTCAAGTGCATAGATTATCGTTTTCTCAGGATACTCTCAATAAGAGACGTCCGCATGAAGAGTCCTGCTCAAGTGTCAACAGATAAGTGACAAAGTGCGCTAACTCTCCTTAGGTTCTGACATACTCATAATCTATCATCTGCTTAGCTCAATCTCTTAGAAATCATAGCCATTCATGCGTCATATAATGTCGTTATGTACTATCTATATATGGTGTGCTATATTCATCAACTGAAATAAGGCTAATCTCATATAACGGCTCCACACATCGCTCATTAGACTATATTCTTCTCTAATGTGCTCTAATACTAGGTCACTTTCCCTCCCTCAGTGTTGGAGCTCTCACATGTCCAAAGCCGGTGAGTCCGGAAAAAATGAAGCCGCTCTGTCCTTGTTCTCAGGATCACACGTATCTCCCTAGTAGCTCTCCTTGTATTCTTATCTATAAGATCTTGAAAAACCCTTCCTTCAACTTCATCTCCTGTAGATCATTCTGAAACTCATCTCTGATCGTCATACGGTCTCGTGCGACGGAGGGTTAATACTGCGAATCTACCTACCTATTCACAACCCGATTATGATGTCCGCTCTTATGGATACTCACGGGAGACAGTTGCGGTGGTGGCGGAGCTTTATTACTGACATTATCTCAAATGCATTTAGATCGGAGGTTATGGGACTGCTAGTCTCATGTGTTCTTCTGCTCCAAGCTCACACCTATACCATATATCGAGGTTCACTTCCTTGAGTCCTCTCTTTGACATTACTTTAATCTAGATTATCTCTTCAATACAGCTCAAATATACGGACATTTTGTGGTTTATGGCGCGAGGCGACTTCTCTTCTTTTTTGTTCTAATTAAGTTGCGTGTTCCTCAGGGTGTCCTCATGATACATATATCCGTAGCTGGATTATCACTACTATTATTAAATATGGTATTCTTTCATACTACTCTTAGCACATCATATCTATATCAACTCTTATTAGATTATAATGCCTCTGGTATTGACTCTCGATTCCCATTCATTCTTAACTCATCACTAATTCTTACTCCCACTTTACTTCTTGAAGAATCCTCTCGTCGTGATCTTTACTGATTTTATTACTCTCGACTGTATGGTAAGATATATAATTTTACCTGTAGATGCAATTTCTCAAAGCCTTGTTCAAGAGTACCACATTAGAACTTGTTAACAATTAATTCTCTCTATTTCCAAATTTCTCATATAAAATACCTTCTAACTTCGCTGTCTCTTTCGACGGTTACATGTCGTCTCGTCTCTGTTAACATATAAAACATTCCTTGGCCTTAGCATGAACAAAAAAATGTCTTGGAATTCCTCACATCACTAACTGGTTGCTAGAGCTATGGCCTCATAATAAAGACTGCGAAGTTCTGTTTAAGACTGTGAGACTTTCCTCTCTTTTCTCAGTTGCTCCCGTTATACAAGGATCTCTATACTAAGGTCTCATCCGCCCATGTATTGGATATGCTCAATAATGCTGGGGGGGCGGGACTTTGGTGTTCACCCGACTTGGATCAGAATTTAAAGAGTCGTGATTACCTCATTTCAACGGCAAAAATAGGACTTTGATATTAATCTTTGTTCATAGTAAGTACTTCCCACTCTCATCTATAACTCCCTCTCTATCTTTGCGAGGCTCGATGCTGGTCTGCTTTTCTGTAACTGTTTATAACCTTAACTATGGGATACTCTCGCACTGTGACACTGTGCTCAAGAAAGGTAAAATTCTTATTAACGCTACAATTGAAATCGATTACCACCACCTTATACAGTAGCGCCTTCGATTCGCACAATTAGGCTGGCCTGTATCTGCGCCTAACACGGAGAGATAATTAGTGTATTAGAAACATTGCATGAACATCACAGTGCCATCAGCTATATCTAAACAAATTTAATGCACTATGGAATGTGGTGCTTCCTTTCTTTCTAACTCCCCTCTGTTTATGGAACTTCTCTTTCCATTCTTCTATTTCTCCTCTTAGGTGAATTGTAATTCAATTCAAACACTTTTAAAGCCTCGTCTGTGCTTATATAGCGTAATTTGCTGATTTTATAGAGGGTGAATTTTTAGAGGAAGTTATTATCACAACCCCCTCTTGAATACGGTCTCTTGCCTGTGAGTGGCTGGTGACACTGTGAAAAATATGAGAATCCTATTCCTCCTCATCTTAACAACATCTATTTCCAGATATATCCCATAGTAAAATCGTACTTCTTTTTCAACATTACTCCTCACAAGAACTCGCATACAAATATTGTCAGACCAACCATAAATATATATGAACCATTACTGTCATAATTCATTAAATATTATAAACCGTTCATAGACTGTGTAGTAACATCAACTATACCTCACAAAATTTCTTACCATAGAGTTCTCTTACTCTCTCCTACAAATAACTCAAAGTGTTCGGAGTAATATTGAAAATCCTTTCTCTATCCCTACCTTCATCATAATCCCTTTCCACAGCAACGACCCAAAACCACACATTTCTCACACCACACCACTCAATTTTTTCGATCCGTTTCCTTTTCATCTTCTAGTTTCTCTTCAGTCATCAGCGAGCAATACTCAATATTCTGTCCCCTTCTATAATACCATCTCCACTCACCCTCTAACCTCATCTCCTTCAACATCTCTATTTCCTTCCGGATCAATTCTCTATATACAGATTACTCTTCGTACTTCATACTATTTCGCCTGAAACGGATTAGATAGGGCTCGTGCTATACTGCCGATCACGGACCATCTCCGTAGCGTGCTACATCTTGCTCCTATCTCTAGTCTCCATCTTCCTGTGTCAAACAGATTAACTTTTCTCTGCCTCAGTCTAATCATGCATACCTAACTACCTATCTGCCTCGCGCGCCCTTTCTTACTGGACACGCTCATCTCACTCACTCGCTGTGGTCAACTCCTTACACGCTTCTCTCTGTGAATATCATAGGGCACTCAGGTGGCATCTGTACAGATACTGTCGTTCTAGCGTAACGATAGGGCGTGCTCTGACTTATATCATTATGTCGCTATATATATTGTTCTCTTCCTCGTCAGGTCTGAGTGTTGCGTATACTGTACTACGCCTCTAACAGAATACGTCTGCGAAACCATTAATTCGCATCTCTCTCGGCAATGTGCATCACATTTACCATTTAAGCAAATATGCGTCTGGCTCATCTTCTCTTCAATCTCAGTCTCTCTTCTTGTGTTCCGCTCTCTGCTACTACTTCTGCTGCTTCGCTTAGATCTCACTCTAACTGCTCATTAAACTTTATACTATGCCCACATGCGTCTATATATATATATAGTATATAGATATAAGTAACATATATTATATATATATATATATATATATAATATGTTATTACCAATACCTTAAAGGATTGTTAAATAACCGATATAGACAGTACGTGTAGAATATAATATAAATTGTATTTTATATTATTTCTCAATTTTTCATAGAATGCCCAATATTCAAGTGAATATATAATATATTATTTTAATATATATATATATAATTCGCAACTTAAAAAAAAGTAACATAACTTGATTAATAATGGTAGTAATATATAATCATATATTATATATTAATACTCATAAAATACTATAATAGAATATTGGCAATAAATTAATTATGTATTTATATAACTTATAGTATAATGATATAATTATAAATTATAAATATTAAAAAACTTATAAGTTTAAAACATGTATAATAAATAGCAATATATAAAATAAAATTACTCAATTTCCGGTTAAATGGTAAATAAATTTTCTCTGGTAATTAATTTAATAATATTATATTTTATTGATATTACATATTATATTATATTATAAATTATATAATAATAATTATATATATATATAAGAATATAGAATTACAATTCAAATAAATACACTGAAATTAATAGGAAAAATTTATTATTTAATAATATTATTTATTAATTTTAATAATTATTAATAATTTCTCCTTATTTTTTTCCTTATAATTATTATATTTTTATTAATTATTATTAATATATATATTATTAATCTTATTATTGATTATTATATAATGTGAAGTTTGTAATGAATTTTTTACAATTCTGCTGAGTCAACCGTTCATTTATTTCCATTTTCATTTTAAAAGTTGTCCCGCCATCAGGAAATAATTAATCTCGAGAGTGTGACCTTGGAGGAGCAACTGATCATTGATCTTTTTTGAATTTCTAACTGGAACAGAAAAAATCATATATTTTTTTATTGCCTCAAAAACTTAGCTCTTTATCTTTCTACTCTACCACAATCATATCTTCTAAAACGCACAACACAATCCTTTGGCGGTCTTAAATATTCTTGGCGGATTTTTTTCTCATCTTTCCTAAAAGAGATTTCTTGGTGGTTCTTTTCCTTTCTCAAAAGAAAGATTCCGTTATCTCTTATTGAATAAGCTCTTTAAAGTTGAATGTTCTGATGCTTCTTCTTCTTCTTCTTCATCCTCCTTTTTCTTCCCAAGACTGGGAGTAAGGTGCGCGACAAGCATCGGAAAAGAAAAGCAGTAGAATAATATGACAAAAGTCGAAAAGAAAGCCCAGCCTTACCGCCCCCTCTGTACCATTAATTTATGTTTAAGAACTACGTCGCAGTCAGAAAAGTCCTCCGCTAAGACGCTTCACGGAACCGCGACGGACCCTCACTATGGAAAATCGTCAATGTAAGGGTTCATCCCTTGGCAAGGTGGCCACAACCATGCCGCCCTAGCAAACCCCGCCATTCACTCTATTATAACACCTTTATTCCGCCTCTGCAACTACATTGTCTCTCCTTCAGATTATTGTTCACGCGACGTCAATTCCCCCCTTTTTTTTTTTCATCTTCGGTCTCAGCCGGGGGTCGGTTCCCAAACACTCGCCACCATACATCGTTTTAACCAAACCTATCATTTTCATTCCTTTTCACATGACAAATCATCTCAACAGTACTTCATTTAATTCTCTCATTTACCCCTTTTCTTCACACCACACAACTCTCTTATAAGTTCATTCCTCATTTTAATAATTTTCTCAAACCTAGCATGCCCCTAAGATTGTCCATCTGAACACATTGAACTTTAGAATCAATAAATAAAAACTTCTATTCCATACCATACGTTCACTACTATATCAATAACACAGGTAAAATAACCTCATGTAAGACCCTAAGCGCACTCAAGACTTTTAGTCCTTTACATTTCACACAACGATTAATTAGAGCACAAACACACCAGCACTCTTCTGCACCATTCACCAAATCTTTCATACTACAGCTCTGCATACCGTTTTCCCCTTCTCATGCCAACACAATACCCTAAATATTTAAACTCGGACACTTGTTGCCACTGCCTCAGCATCTAAACATAACTTCACCTGAGGACTGTTCCTCAACTCACGAACGCATAACCTTTACTCTTATCTACTTTTTCCTTTCAAGCCCCTCCTTTTACACACCTTCCAATCTCTATATCATCCCTCTCAAAACGTCTCTTCAGATTTCGTCACGACAGTATACCCAATATCGCATATAATAGGTAGGGCATTCTCCACTCTCTTCCATTCTCCATTCCTGCATCCCCACCGGTCGAAGTTCTTTCATAACCCCATCCATATACAAAGTTGAATAACCAAGGGGACATAACACATCCTGTCTCACTCCGCTATTAATCCTAAACCACTCACCATTGACAACCATTTATTCTTACAGCACGCCTCAACTATCGTCATACATACCCTCTCTTGACTCTCCATCTCAGCCCCCACACGCCCTCACCCACAAAAAAATCAACCATATACTACACTAACCACGCTGCCCATAACGCTTCCCTTTTAACTCTATCATACGCCTGTTGCAATCCATAAAACCTAAATACTAATTGTATTCTTCTTCTCCCTCATTTTTCTCAATCATTTGTTTCAGCGTAGTAAAGATTTGATCACACATCCTCTACCACTCTAAAGGCACCTTGTTCTTCACAATCAGTCTTTCAGTCACTCGACTCTTTCGACCGAAATACCAGCATAATACCTTCCCTACAACCACTCCCCAATACACTCTCATTCCCCCCTATCAACTTTTCTCCAACGATGTTTTCCCTTATCTCCCTTACCCCTTATATAAGGGTACTATTACCGCTCTCCTCCAATCCTTTGGAACTCTATACCTCCATAACGCTTTATTTTTACACAATTAACCAAAAGTCCATCAAAATCAAACATCAAATCGCCTCTGTTCTTGATCATTTCACCAGTAATTTCATCTATACCTGCAGATCTACCATTCTTCAACTTTTTCAATCTACCCATTACCTCCTCCTTTCTAATGACACCCAAAATACCTATTCATTCTTGCACCATCAAACCCCACCACATTCACTATCACCTTTTCATTACTGTTAATATTTATGCAGATTTTTTGAAGTGTTCTTTCCACGACTCCCTCCACAGTCGCATTCATCAGTTACGCAAAAGCACTATCCCTATTTATCATCTAAGCAGAATTCCCCTTATTCTCATTCTGAACCTTTCGCGCTTCCTTCCAGAAGAGCTTCCTATTCCCTGTAAGTCCCCATTCATCCTCCTTCCAACTGTTCCAATTACCTCTTGTTTTCTCCTACTATGGAACGCAAACTAATATAAGTAATAAATCTTTATTCTCACTTATAAAATAAATCCAAAGCATACTTATATTTTGAGACTATCAATCATTTTGCTATTAAGAGATCAAAAACCACGCTTCTTTTTTACTTTAAACCGCTTTCATCACCTTTTCATTCCACCATTCACTGTTAACATTCCCTTCACTTCCTAGCTGTTAGGCGGGACGAGTGCACGATAGTCTTTCTTTGCACTATTCTTTAACAGATTGCTTTCTTTCATTTGCCTTCCCATATTTTTGTTCAGTTGTCAGACTTGTTCCACATTCAACTCGATCTTACCTAGCGAGCGCTCTTACATACTTATCCTATTGGGTCGTTGTTCACTGTCACTTCTACTCTTGAATTCTACCCACTTCCTTCCTTATCAGCTTCCTCTCCATCCAAGCCCCCTGAACTGTAATTTTACGTAGAACTAACATAATGACTGATAATCCATTGCCTAAACCCTTGCACTAGATTTTAAAAGACATCCAACACATACTTCAACACTCTCTTCTTCACCAACACAAATCAATCATACGTTTTCACTGTCGATACCATCTCTAACCTAACAACTCTAGTATATTATGGATATGGTCGCTTTGTGCTTAGAAAGTATTACTCCGCGCCTACCCACCCCCATACCTCCTCCTCTTCCAACAGAAAATAACATACCTTGTTATATACCATTCCAATTTTGCTCGTCGCCATATCCTCTAATTCTAACTGTTATGATGGCCATCCTTTTTGGATCAACCGTGTTCCAACCAATTCAGGTCCCTCAACCACTATCAATGCTGAAGCTCTTACTCACCCCATCCAAACATTATTCAGATTATCCCAAAAAATCGTACTCTCTTTAACGTTTCTCTCAGATGGACCATACGTCAGAACACACATACTCCTTGACCTTTTCAAATTTTAATATTTAACCAATTTAGATTCTTATTTGTGACTTTCGCACTACTACAAAGTCTACGCATAGCTTTGTAACCAAACATGCCTACTCTTAAATTGCAAACTCCTTCTCTCCCTCTCCTCATTCGTTTCACACCAACAACCACATATTTCACACCACCCGAGGGAGTGCATATTTCACCGTTTCCTTTCATCTTTGTTTCAGTCAAAGAGGCAAATCAAACATTTTAGCACACTATTACTATATAATCTCACTATATATTACACGCTCCATTTTAAAACTTTGTGCTCTTTCCCTCTATATCGCGTAAACCACTCTCTTCTCTTCTGACATTTTCACATGATATCCGCTGAAAATCATAACGCATTGTCATAACACATTTACACGATCAGTTTATGAAAGATTTACCGAACTGAGATTTTATTCCAACAGGTCTCAAGACATATATCTTATCGCAGAGAAGACTCCTACACTTTAAAGCAGTTCTACAATGTGTGATAAATGATAGTGAAAGAATTTTAGTAGAGGAAGAGGCTAACTATTCAGAGATGTTCATCCTTCTTTATTAAAACAGTCCCTTAGTCGAAGTCTTTTCTCCTACACATAAGCACAAGAGTCATAACGATGTTGGGATGCAATTCTTTTTCTCCCCACACATAGGGATATAAGGAGTAGTAGGAATGTCTGTAAAGTGTTATCTAGAAGAGGGGTGTGCAACTTTTTTGATCGCGTACCCTTAAGACGAAAATAATTCTAAGTTGTACCCCCTATAGGCCTGTAATAATATATATTATATATATATATATATATATATTATATATATATATATATATATATATAATAAAAACAAATATTTGATAATTTCGATTTAAAAAATAACTCAATTTATAGACAATACACTAAATAACTATTTAATAAAATTATATTATATTATTCCTACTACCCCTCATCTCGCTTTTTCTTTTTTTATATTTATTTTCCACTTATTATTTTTACCCTTTTAGCTCACTCTTATTTTTATTATGGGATTATTATTATTTGCCTTCCATATATTATTTCCAATGGAGTGAGTAAAAACCATTTATAATTTATATTATTTATAATATGCTTAGAAGAGGCTGACCTTATTATATATATATATATATATATATATATATATATAAGTTAAAAACTCTACAATTTTTAAACATTACTACAAATAATATTCAAATGTTGTGATTTATAGGATAATAATCCGTACTCATTTTAGATAAGTTCTAAAATTATGTAAGTGATAAATTTTATAAGAAAAGTTTAATATTTTTATATATAAAAACATAGGTTTTCATAAAATAATAATATATATTTCATGGATATAATATTATAATAAACCAAATATTTAGTAAAATTATTTAATTAAAAACGTCAATTTAAATAGACACTAAAACATAAAATAAATTATACCTTTCATTTTCTGCTTTTTGAATATTAAGCATATATTCAATGAAACGTACATATATTTTTACAAAAATGCTAAATAATTACCCTGATTAAATAAAACTCATTTTAAAGATTATACGCTCAAAATTATATTTCATAATGAGTATTTGAAATTTATTATATGGTAAAAAAATCGTAATTAACTATATTAAGAGTTATTCTTAATATAATTTGTATAATGTTGATAATTTTAACGTATAAAAAATAAGACGTAATTTTAAGATAAGTTAAAATATTTTTAATTATTAAAATAATATTATAGGTTTTTACATCAGAACTTAATATAGTATAAATTATGTGTTATAATATAAAAAAAATATTGAATTTATCATTAATATACGCTACAGCTCCAAGGTGTATTAAGAACTCTCTTATTGGCAACTATTAAATAAATCTATTCCAGCTTATATATATTCTAGCATGTTTTAAAATGAACTATTCTCATTTTACTGGGAAAATATAGACATATTAGTGTGTTTTTTCTCAATTTTGCTTTGGAGTAAATAATACGTTAATAAACTATAAGTGTTGTGTATTAACACCAGATGTGTTAATGCAAATAATCATTCAGTATATGTATGACATTAAGGAAAAATCTGTACTTTTAAGGATAATCTTCAAGATTTGAGTAATATGTAATGAAGAAATATATACAGAACAATGAGTAAAGTTTTGATAGTGTAAATTATTTTTCTCCGTGAGTAAAAGTAATAAACACATTGCGTTTTGTGCACGAATAGAACAGATGTAAACATATAATCGCGACTAAATACTAAAACAATAGATTAAAACCCTAATCTCTCGAGTATTAAAACGTTTCAAGCTTGTTACAGACGTTCCTACAATAGGCTAATAAATATAGAGTGTCATATGTTAGAAGACTTATGAATTCGTGCACATTGCGAGTTATCACCAAATCGCATAGCATCAGAAGCAGTCCATTTTCAGAGACAGGTGCTCAGCAACATCGGGGTAAACCAATTCGAACGGTTTTCTAGTCAAAGATAGCTCCCGTGTGAAAAACGTATCACACTCTGGGACTGAAAAGCAAGCCAAACACTTGTAGACTCTGAAAGAGTTTCACGCAAGTGTACATGTCTCGAAATGTTGAAAGATGTTATAACGTCCAGAAGAGAAGCGTAGATGCTATATTTTCTACATGATAGGTTCTGTCGAGTATTCGTGACTGTGCGATAAGATCGTTTTTACAAGAAATAAGCGATATAAATATTCTAGATTAAAGCATCTATTTCAGCTACACATCTGGACTTAAACACGTGAGTGTCTAATTCTCGAGTCTACTATTATTCCTTATAGCGTACAGTGAGTTTGAGATTATAACGAACAAATAATGACGTGAGAAGAATACATTATTAGAAGATTTCCAGTAGAGTCAGGACCGTTCACTCAGTATACGACATCGTAGCAATCTGTGTGAATATGGAATTTTCACATTTCACTATAGTGTTTAGAGGATATTATTGGAGTGCACACTTAGACAGTAAACTACATGTATTGTTTTTTCACACCATATTGCTGGAGAACAATGACTCGGACATCGAGAGTGTTGGAAAGAAACGCGAGACTATGTGTAAGATAACTTTTCTTGATATATAGACAATTATTCTTTCAATGCTTAGAAGAGATTTACTGATATATATTAGATCAGTATCTTTTAAGTTTGGTCTATGAATTTGCGTGTTGAATTGAGTGGACAATATTTTAAGTAAAAGAGTAATGTGTTCGAAGTTAAAAGTGTTCTTGTACTATAATACAAGGTTTTCAATAAAACGTCGTGAAGCGGTAGTGTAGTAATAGTAAAACAAATACTATATCGGGACTGAGTTAATACTATTAATAAAACCGGGTACATCTCCATGCCACTCACATAAAACACGCAAGTAAATAATTCCTTTCTGCTTTGTTTTGAAAATTGTTCATCGTGTTCACTATATGAAACACACTATGAGTGGTGTCTTGTCAATATATATGGCTTGTTAGTATATCTACATGTATCAAAAACCTCAAGTGTGTCTTACCGATTTATCAAACAACTAGAGCACTAGGTCATCAAACATGTCTGAAGTTATCTAAGGAAAAAATCGATAACACTAGTGTATTGACGAACGCTCTCCTAGGCCATATTACTCCTGTGTAGTGGAATATGCTCTAGGACATGAAGATCGCTCATTTGATAACTAAGTGTGATAGTGTAGAGAGTGTATTTACTTGAGATAGCTAGGTGTTCTGTGTTCTGCATCCCGAACAATACAATTAGCTCCTCGTCCATCATTGGTACAGGGAGCTTGTGAGCAAAAAACACATTTATGTGCAACAGCAACCATGCTCATCGATGTTAAAGACCATACGCTCAATATAAGATCATTTAATAACATACGCCTAAAACAATCGAGTCTTAATTGTTGTGAGGATATGTTATGAGCTGTATAGTGTGGGATATACAGGAAAATCGCTATTTATAGTATCCAACTATGTAAGACACGACTCTTGAGCTATATTTTTCATATTCGAGAATATAGTTGAGATATATTGTTGTATGAGATAAAAATCAATTGCCAGTTATCACAATACTAAATTTTTATAAAGTTTCTGCTCATATCTATATATGTTTATGTCAAATGTTGAACACATTTTTAAAGGAATAACAATCGTGTACTATTTAAAAGTTTCTAATTTGTAATGTGAAAATTATGACTAGGTCAAAATAGACACGTAGAGTTTTTTAGTAATATCTCACAATTTATATTTCTTATTAAACAACTCTGGTTTTCCAAAGATTAACTCATCTTATAGAACTCAATATTTAAACTCGCGAATACTCACTAAAGCACAACTATTTACATTTGCCATATTAAAGAGTTTAAATTCAATTAAAAATAACTATCACTGGTGAATGCACAATTCTATTAAAAGACTCACTTCTGCGAGTTTTAATATATATATAATATTATATATTATAAATTACTTTCAGTACTTATATATATATTTGAAATTGAGTGACATATTATATATAATGATTACTAAAATGAAACACATTATTTTTTTTCAAATGCTGAAAATACCAGTTATAAAACTTAAATGTTAAGATATTATCAAATAATTTACAATAATGTTGAATAATTAAGTGAAAAAATCGAGTGAGTGTAACTTATTCTAATAGAGTTTCACTAAAATTTAGTTAGATAAATTTAAGAAAAAGCGTAATTAAAGAAGTTAAAAATTTATATTTTTTTTATATTAAAACATGATTTTTCACATATATAATAGTAATATATATTTTGGATTTATTAAAAACATATATATGAATTATTCTCATTTAAAAAAACCTAGTCAATTTATATAGTAACACTATAAAATTTAAATACAATTCTCCTTTTTACTGACTTTATTGAGTGAATTGCAATTATCTATAAATTGAAACATCATTATATATTTTCAAATGCTGAAAAAACCGTTAAAAACTCAAACTCAATTTTATGATTAACCAAATAATTTCAAATATGTTGAAATTTATGAGCTACTAATAAATCGACTTTTAAATGAGTATATAATTTATTGTAATGTAAAAATTTAAGAAAAAGTATATATATATCGACTCACTTAATACCAGTACTAGTTTCATAACAACACTGCTCGCTAAATAATATTGATTCGTAGTGGTCAAACATGTGTTTCTAGATACCACTAATGATATTTGGCTACGTCTAGTATCACTCAAATTTATGTGAGTACCCCTGGGGTACGCACGCTAATCATTCACCACATTGTTGTGGCGACTCATCTAAGAACGATCTCATAGACACTGAGGATGTTGTGTACTATAATTTACACTTTTTTGTATAGTAGCTCATTGATATTGTGATAAATTAGTACATTTTCTGAGTAATATGAGAAAACACTCATTTGTTATTTTGCTCTCTAAGGAAGTATGTGCCTATGAATAAAATACCGTTTAAATAAAACTCATATTTTATATAAGATATTTACCAAATTAAATTTTCAAATGTTTGAAATTTATTAAGGTAAAATAATACGTAACTTATATTTTAAAGAGAGTTCTAAATTTGTATGTAGTAAAAATTATAAAGAAAAAGCGGTAAATTTAGAAGTTAAAATTTTTATTTATTATAAAACAGGTTTTTCACTCACATATACACTAATGTAAAATATTTGGTATATATTATATATATATATATATTAATAATAACAAATATTGAATAATTTCATTTAATAAATAATGATTCACAATTATAGATACAACCTTAAAATACACAATTAAATATAAATTTCATCTTTTTCTGCTTTATTGAAATAATTGCCATTGAAATGAAATCATATTATTTTTATTTATATAATAAATGCTGATAAAATAACCGTTAAAATCACTTCACAATTTTAAGATTTATACTCAAATTATATAATATTTCAAATGTTGAATTATTTAAGGATAAAAATTACGTTACTTATTTCTAATAAGAGTTATATAATATTTTGTATGTAGTATAAATAATTTAGATAAAGCGTAATTTTAAGAAGAGTTTAAAATATTTTTTTAATTTAAACAGGTTTTCACAACTAACTAAATGAATAATATTTGGTATATATAAATAAACAAATATTAATTGAAATTTTACCTCAATTAAAAACGTTACTATTTTAAGACCACCTATTAATATAAATTAAATATAAATAATTCTCTTATTTTCTGCTTTTATTGAATATTGCTATTAGGCATATGAAACATATACATTTTATTTTTTATATATATTCAAAATACTATAAAATTAAAACTATAGTTTGAAGTTTAACATGTGTTGAATAAAAAAACCTCAATAATTTCATAATTTGAAAATATTTAGGAAACATCGTACTTTTAAGTAGTTCTAAAATATTTGAAATGTGAAAATATAAGAAAAAGCGTAATTATATAAGAGAAGTTTAAAATTTTTTATTAAAAACAGGTTTTCCACATACTATAAATATTTGGTTAATATTAAAACTAAAATTGATAATTTCAATTAAAATATCGTAATATTAAGACATAATACCTAAAACTATTAAATAAATTTCGCATTTTATCTGCCTATTTTTGTAGTGATAAATTACATTTCAATGACTACAATTATTTTTTCAATGTACTGAATAAATCCCAGTAAAAAAAACTTACAATTTTAATAAATTACCTAAAAATAATTTACAAATATATGTTTGATATTATTATAGATAAAATAGTGGCTATACATTTTAAGTTTTAAATTTGTAATGTGACGAAATTTCTGAAATTAAGTGCCTCTTCTCGCAACCGGAAACAATTTTTGTAATATTATGAAGCGTATGCATTTTATCTCCGGGATTGATTCGTTCGGGTGAGTAACCCGATTTCGTCAAATACTGGTATATATGCAGAATTATTTACCACATATATTATTTATATCATTATAAAACATCAATTTTAAGACCTTATTTATTAAAAAATTCACTTTTCTGCTTTTTGAAAATAGCATATCAATGAAACACATTAATTTTTTAAATGCTAAAGCTGAAATTTAATACTGTTAAATACTCAATTTTAAGTAATATTATACAATATCATATTTCTCAATAATCTTGATAACTTTTGCGGATCAATGCCCTTTCGTATTAGCTCAAGAGTGTATTACTAAATTTATGTTATATAATGTGTAAAATTATAAGAGAATAAGATAATAAGCGTATTTTGAGAAGTTAATTAATTTTTTATTTAAACAAGTTAATTTCAAACAATCACACGAAACAATTACGCTAAATTATATCTTGAGGGAGATGCACGTACGTAATGTAACTTCGCCATATGTATAATAGTAGAATCTACATCGTTATATTCTTCAGTAAAAAATGCTTTTGCAAATAAAACGTCAAATTTTTTTTGATCTTAGGACTATTTCTAAATATTAACTTAAACCTGCTTTATTTTAATATAAGCTATATTGTTAGTGAAAACACATTATCATATTTTCAATACAAATATAGTCTAGAATAATTAATATACGTTAATAACTTCAATTTAAGATTTTACGTCATAATAATTTTACAAGTGTTGTAATAATTTTAGGTGTAAAAATCGTACTTTTTAAGAGTTTTCTAAATTTGTAAATGTGAAAATTTAAGAAAAAGCGTATTTTAGAAAGTTATAAATTTATTATATATATAAATAAGGTTTTCACAACTAATGAAATATTTTGGTATAATAATTTAAATAAAATAATTTTGAGATAAATATTATATCAATTAAATAATACGTCAATTTAAATCATACCTGAGATACATATTACTTAAAGATCTCTAGTTTCTAGAACTTTTATATTGAATTGCATTTTCAATGAAACCACATTACTTTTTCAAAATCTGAAAATACCCCGATAAAAATACTCATTGTTTATTTAATAGATTTAAACCAAATTAAATTATTCAAATAACTTGAATATTATCTCAAAATACGTACTTTGAACAGGAGTACTTCCTAACATCAATAATTTTGTAAATTTTAATAATAAAAAAAAAACTGATCATTTTAGAAGTTAAATTTTATTTTATTAAAAACAGGTTTATCAAACTAATGAATATATAATATTTTGTTATAAATATAATACAATAAATTAATATGAATTTCATTAAAAAATACGTCTAATATTTTTAAGACTCACTTAAATAATAAACATTCATTAATTAAATTTACCTTTTCAGCTTTTGAAATTGCATTTATCAACTGAACCTAATTATTTATTTATCACTAATTAATGCTGAATAAATACCGTGTTATAAAGCATTACACTTTCTTTATAAGAGATGTACTACGCTAGAATAATATGGATCTTCCAAATGTTTGAAATTTAGGAATAAGTTGTAATCTGTTGTTTACGTATGATTCATATATATGCCTGAATGTGATATTTTAAGTAAAAGCGTATTTTAGTGAAAGTTAAAATTTTTTATTAAAATACAGGTTTTCATCAAACTAATGAAATTATTTGTGATTTATAATATTAAAATACATAAAATAATTGTAAATTTATCATTATAAATAATAACGTATCAATTTAATAAACACTCATATAAACAATAAATATAATATTATTCTATTTACTGTATTTTGGAAATTGAGGTCAATTGTATTAGAAACACATTATTTTTTCAAATGCTAGAAAATTAATACTCAGTTAAAATTAAATATTTTAAGTCATATTTACCAAATAATTTCCAAATGTTTAAATTTAGGAAAAAATCGTACTATTTAAACGAGATCTTTTCACTAATATGAGTAGATGGGCGAAATATTATTTTAAGATAGAAACGCTGTGACATTGTATTGTCGTATACTGTCTCGAGTATGATATAAATTATTTTTATTACATAACATGGTATTTCTAATACTAACTAATAAAAATATTTTGGTATTATAAACAAATATTTGAAATTTCATTAAAAAATACGTCAATTTAAATGAAACTCTAAAACTTATTAAATTACAATTCGCACTTTTTCTATGCTTTTTGAAATTAGCTAAATTTCAATGAAACACTTTTTTTTCTAAATGTACATATAGAATAATCACCGAAAAAACTCAATTTATAAGAAATTTACCAATAATATATTCAAATGTTGAAATTTAGATAAAATCGGAAAAATAGTACTTTTAAGAGTTCTAAAAATTTGATAATTAGTGAGTTCGTTAGGAGTGATGAAACAATAACGGCTAGCTATATACTGTAGTTATGAGGCTGATAACTAATTTTTCATCTATATACTAGGTCGTTCTCTACTGGACTAATTTAGAATTATATGTGATATATAAATAACAAATAATATTGAAATTTATATCATTAAAATACCAATACGAGCAATTTAGTGCTAAGAAAGTAATAACAACCAAACAAGGTGAGTTTTAGAAAAAGGGGTAGCCTATTAAGTACATTTTTAGGTAAATTAGAGCAAAGTTAGGCGAATCTAGACTAGTCGGTTGAGCATAAAGCTGAAATTCAGAATGATGTTACTATAGGATAAAAATCGTTAACTTTTAAGAGTTTCATAAATTTGTCATGTGAAAATTTAAGAAAAAGCGTAATTTTAGAAGTTAAAATTTTTTATTAAAACAGGTTTTCACAACTAATGAAATATTTGGTATATAAAAACAAATAGTGAAATTTCATTAAAAAACGTCAATTTAAGACACCTAAAACAATTAATAAATTCTCTTTTCTGCTTTTTGAAATTGCATTTCAATGAAACACATTATTTTTTCAAATGCTGAAAATACCGTTAAAAACTCAATTTTAAGATTTACCAAATAATTTCAAATGTTGAAATTTAGGAAAAATCGTACTTTTAAGAGTTCTAAATTTGGAATGTAAAAATTTAAGAAAAAGCGTAATCTTAGTTTTTTAAAATTTTTTAATTAAAAAAGGTTTCACAACTAATGAATAATTTGGTATATAAAAAAATTTAAAATCTTGAAATTTGATTAAAACGTCAATTTAAGACACCTAAAACAATTAATAAATTTCTTTTCTGCTTTTTGAAATTGCATTTCAATGAAACACATTATTTTTTCAAATGCTGAAAATACCGTTAAAAACTCAATTTTAAGATTTAACAAATAATTTCAAATGTTGAAATTTAGGAAAAATCGTACTTTTAAGAGTTCTAAATTTGTAATGTGAAAATTTAAGAAAAAGCGTAATTTTAGAAGTTAAATTTTTTATTAAAACAGGTTTTCACAACTAATGAAATATTTGGTATATAAAAACAAATATTGAAATTTCATTAAAAAACGTCAATTTAAGACATCTAAAACTATTAATAAATTCACTTTTCAGTTTTTTGAAAACAGGTTTTCACAACTAATGAAATATTTGGTATATAAAAACAAATATTGAAATTTCATTAAAAAAACGTCAATTTTAGACACCTAAAACTATTAATAAATTTACTTTTCTGCTTTTTGAAATAGCATTTCAATGAAACACATAATTTCAAATGTTGAAATTTAGGAAAAATCGTACTTTTAAGAGTTAAAATAATTGAAATGTTGAAATTTAGGAAAAATCGTACTTTTAAGAGTTCTAAATTTGTAATGTGAAAATTTAAGAAAAAGCGTAATTTTAGAAGTTAAATTTTTTTATTAAAACAGGTTTTCACAACTAATGAAATATTTGGTATATAAAAACAAATATTGAAATTTCATTAAAAAACGTCAATTTAAGACACCTAAAACAATTAATAAATTCTCTTTTCTGCTTTTTGAAATTGCATTTCAATGAAACACATTATTTTTTCAAATGCTGAAAATACCGTTAAAAACTCAATTTTAAGATTTACCAAATAATTTCAAATGTTGAAATTTAGGAAAAATCGTACTTTTAAGAGTTCTAAATTTGTAATGTGAAAATTTAAGAAAAAGCGTAATTTTAGAAGTTAAAATTTTTTATTAAAACAGGTTTTCACAACTAATGAAATTTTTTTTATAAAACAGGTTTTCACATCTACATGAAAAATTTGAATTTAAGACACCTAAAACCATTAATATGAAATTTCATTTCTGCTTTTTGAAATTGCCCATTTCAATGAAACACATTATTTTTCAAATGCTGAAAATACCGTTAAAAACTCAATTTTAAGATTTACCAAATAATTTCAAATGTTGAAATTTAGGAAAAATCGTACTTTTAAGAGTTCTAAATTTGTAATGTGAAAATTTAAGAAAAAGCGTAATTTTAGAAGTTAAAATTTTTTATTAAAACAGGTTTTCACAACTAATGAAATATTTGGTATATAAAAAAATATTGAAATTTCATTAAAAAACGTCAATTTAAGACCTAAAACTATTAATAAATTCGCTTTTCTGCTTTTTGAAATTGCATTTCAATGCAACACATTATTTTTTTAAATGCTGAAAATACCGTTAAAAACTCAATTTTAAGATTAACCAAATAATTTCAAATGTTGAAATTTAGGAAAAATCGTACTTTTAAGAGTTCTAAATTTGTAATGTGAAAATTTAAGAAAAAGCGTAATTTTAGAAGTTAAAATTTTTTATTAAAACAGGTATTCACAACTAATGAAATATTTGGTATATAAAAACAAATATTGAAATTTCATTAAAAAAACGTCAATTTTAGACACCTGAAACTATTAATAAATTTACTTTTCTGCTTTTTGAAATAGCATTTCAATGAAACACATTATTTTTTCAAATGCTGAAAATACCGTTAAAAACTCAATTTTAAGATTTACCAAATAATTTCAAATGTTGAAATTTAGGAAAAATCGTACTTTTAAGAGTTCTTAATTTTTAATGTGAAAATTTAAGAAAAAGCGTAATTTTAGAAGTTAAAATTTTTTTTTTAAAACAGGTTTTCACAACTAATGAAATATTTGGTATATAAAAACAAATATTGAAATTTCATTAAAAAAACGTCAATTTTAGACACCTAAAACTATTAATAAATTCGCTTTTCTGCTTTTTGAAATTGCATTTCAATGAAACATTATTTTTCAAATGCTAAAAATACCGTTAAAACTCAATTTTAAGATTAACCAAATAATTTCAAATGATATCTTGAAATCTAGGAAAAATCGTACTTTTTAAAAGTTTTAAATTTGTAATGTGAAAATTTAAGAAAAAGCGTAATTTTAGAAGTTAAATTTTTTTTATTAAAACAGGTTTTCAAAATTAATGAAATATTTGGTATATAAAAACAAATATTGAAATTTCATTAAAAAACGTCAATTTAAGACACCTAAAACAATTAATAAATTCTCTTTTCTGCTTTTTGAATTGCACATTTCAATGAAACACATTATTTTTTCAAATGCTGAAAATACCGTTAAAAACTTAATTTTAAGATTTACCAAATAATTTCAAATGTTGAAATTTAGGAAAAATCGTACTTTTAAGAGTTCTAAATTTGTAATGTGAAAATTTAAGAAAAAGCGTAATTTTAGAAGTTAAAATTTTTTATTAAAACAGGTTTTCACAACTAATGAAATATTTGGTATATAAAAACAAATATTGAAATTTCATTAAAAAACTATTAATAAATTCACTTTTCTGCTTTTTGAAATTGCATTTCAATGAAACACATTATTTTTTCAAATGCTGAAAATACCGTTAAAAACTCAATTTTAAGATTTACCAAATAATTTAATATTTAGGAAAAATCGTACTTTTAAGAGTTCTAAATTTGTAATGTGAAAATTTAAGAAAAAGCGTAATTTTAGAAGTTAAAATTTTTTTATTAAAAAAAGGTTTTCACAACTAATGAAATATTTGGTATATAAAAACAAATATTGAAATTTCATTAAAAAACGTCAATTTAAGACACCTAAAACAATTAATAAATTCTCTTTTCTGCTTTTTGAAATTGCATTTCAATGAAACACATTATTTTTTCAAATGCTGAAAATACCGTTAAAAACTCAATTTTAAGATTTAAAAAATAATTTCAAATGTTGAAATTTAGGAAAAATCGTACTTTTAACAGTTCTAAATTTGTAATGTGAAAATTTAAGAAAAAGCGTAATTTTAGAAGTTAAAATTTTTTATTAAAACAGGTTTTCACAACTAATGAAATATTTGGTATATAAAAACAAATATTGAAATTTCATTAAAAAACGTCAATTTAAGACACCTAAAACTATTAATAAATTACTTTTCTGCTTTTTGAAATAGCATTTCAATGAAACACATTATTTTTTCAAATGCTGAAAATACCGTTAAAAACTCAATTTTAAGATTTATGGACCCTAATTTCAAATGTTAAATAAGGAAAAATCGGTTACTTTAAGAGTTCTTATTTGTAATGTGAAAATTTAAGAAAAAGCGTAATTTTAGAAGTTAAATTTTTTTTTTTTAAAACAGGTTTTCACAACTAATGAAATATTTGGTATATAAAAACAAATATTGAAATTTCATTAAAAAACGTCAATTTAAGACACCTAAAACAATTAATAAATTCTCTTTTCTGCTTTTTGAAATTGCATTTCAATGAAACACATTATTTTTTCAAATGCTGAAAATACCGTTAAAAACTCAATTTTAAGATTACCCAAATAATTTCAAATGTTGAAATTTAGGAAAAATCGTACTTTTAAGAGTTCTAAATTTGTAATGTGAAAATTTAAGAAAAAGCGTAATTTTAGAAGTTAAAATTTTTTTTATTAAACAGGTTTTCACAACTAATGAAATATTTGATATATAAAAACAAATATTGAAATTTCATTAAAAACGTCAATTTAAGACACCTAAAACAATAATAAATTCTCTTTTCTGCTTTTTTGAAATTGCATTTGAATTGAACACATTAAGTTTTTTTCAAAATGCTTTGAAAATACCGTTAAAAACTCAATTTTAAGATTTACCAAATAATTTCAAATGTTGAAATTTAGGAAAAATCGTACTTTTAAGAGTTCTAAATTTGTAATGTGAAAATTTAAGAAAAAGCGTAATTTTAGAAGTTAAAATTTTTTATTAAAACAGGTTTTCACAATTAATGAAATATTTGGTATATAAAAACAAATATTGAAATTTCATTAAAAAACGTCAATTTAAGACACCTAAAACTATTAATAAATTCACTTTTCTGCTTTTTGAAATTGCATTTCAATGAAACACATTATTTTTTCAAATGCTGAAAATACCGTTAAAAACTCAATGAAAACAATGAAATTTAGGAAAAATCGTACTTTTAAGAGTTCTTAATTTGTAATGTGAAAATTTAAGAAAAAGCGTAATTTTAGAAGTTAAATTTTTTTTTTAAAACAGGTTTTCACAACTAATGAAATATTTGGTATATAAAAACAAATATTGAAATTTCATTAAAAAACGTCAATTTAAGACACCTAAAACAATTAATAAATTTGAAATTATTTGGTGAATCTTAAAATTGCATTTCAATGAAACACATTATTTTTTCAAATGCTGAAAATACCGTTAAAAAACTCAATTTTAAGATTTACCAAATAATTTCAAATGTTGAAATTTAGTAAAAATCGTACTTTTAAGAGTTCTAAATTTGTAATGTGAAAATTTAAGAAAAAGCGTAATTTTAGAAGTTAAATTTTTTTATTAAAACAGGTTTTCACAACTAATGAAATATTTGGTATATAAAAACAAATATTGAATTTCATTAAAAAACGTCAATTTAAGACACCTAAAACAATTAATAAATTCTCTTTTCTGCTTTTTGAAATTGCATTTCAATGAAACACATTATTTTTTCAAATGCTGAAAATACCGTTAAAAACTCAATTTTAAGATTTACCAAATAATTTCAAATGTTGAAATTTAGGAAAAATCGTACTTTTAAGAGTTCTAAATTTGTAATGTGAAAATTTAAGAAAAAGCGTAATTTTAGAAGTTAAATTTTTTTATTAAAAAAGGTTTTCACAACTAATGAAATATTTGGTATATAAAAACAAATATTGAAATTTCATTAAAAAACGTCAATTTAAGACACCTAAAACAATTAATAAATTCTCTTTTCTGCTTTTTAAAATTGCATTTCAATGAAACACATTATTTTTTCAAATGCTGAAAATCCCGTAAAAAACTCAATTTTAAGAATTACAAAATAATTTCAAATGTTGAAATTTAGGAAAAATCGTACTTTTAAGAGTTCTAAATTTTTAATGTGAAAATTTAAGAAAAAGCGTAATTTTAGAAGTTAAAATTTTTATTAAATAGTTTTTACATTACTTAAATATTTGGTATATAAAAACAAATATTGAAATTTCATTAAAAAAAACGTCAATTTAAGACACCTAAAACTATTAATAAATTCGCTTTTTTGCTTTTTGAAATTGCATTTCAATGAAACACATTATTTTTTTAAATGCTGAAAATACCGTTAAAAACTCAATTTTAAGATTAACCAAATAATTTCAAATGTTGAAATTTAGGAAAAATCGTACTTTTAAGAGTTCTAAATTTGTAATGTGAAAATTTAAGAAAAAGCGTAATTTTAGAAGTTAAAATTTTTTATTAAAACAGGTTTTCACAACTAATGAAATATTTGGTATATAAAAACAAATATTGAAATTTCATTAAAAAACGTCAATTTAAGACACCTAAAACAATTAATAAATTCTCTTTTCTGCTTTTTGAAATAGCATTTCAATGAAACACATTATTTTTTCAAATGCTGAAAATACCGTTAAAAACTCAATTTTAAGATTTAACAAATAATTTCAAATGTTGAAATTTAGGAAAAATCGTACTTTTAAAAGTTCTAAATTTGTAATGTGAAAATTTAAGAAAAAGCGTAATTTTAGAAGTTAAAATTTTTTATTAAAACAGGTTTTCACAACTAATGAAATATTTGGTATATAAAAACAAATATTGAAATTTCATTAAAAAACGTCAATTTAAGACACCTAAAACTATTAATAATTTACTTTTCTGCTTTTTGAAATAGCATTTCAATGAAACACATTATTTTTTCAAATGCTGAAAATACCGTTAAAAACTCAATTTTAAGATTTATCAAATAATTTCAAATGTTGAAATTAAGGAAAAATCGTACTTTTAAGAGTTCTAATAATTTGTAATGTGAAAATTTAAGAAAAAGCGTAATTTTAGAAGTTAAATTTTTTTATTAAAACAGGTTTTCACAACTAATGAAATATTTGGTATATAAAAACAAATATTGAAATTTCATTAAAAAACGTCAATTTAAGACACCTAAAACAATTAATAAATTCTCTTTTCTGCTTTTTGAAATTGCATTTCAATGAAACACATTATTTTTTTCAAATGATGAAAATACCGTTAAAAACTCAATTTTAAGATTAACCAAAATAATTTCAAATGTTGAAATTTAGGAAAAATCGTACTTTTAAGAGTTCTAAATTTGTAATGTGAAAATTTAAGAAAAAGCGTAATTTTAGAAGTTAAATTTTTTATTAAAACAGGTTTTCAAACTAATGAAATATTTGGTATATAAAAACAAATATTGAAATTTCATTAAAAAAACGTCAATTTAAGACACCTAAAACTATTAAATAAATTCTTTTTTCTGCTTTTTTAAAATTGCATTTTTAAATAAAACATATTTTTTTTTTTAAAATGGCAAAAAACCCTTTAAAACTCAATTTTAAGATTTACAAATAATTTCAAATGTGAAATTTAGGAAAAAATCGTACTTTTAAAGTTCTAATTTGTAATGTGAAAATTTAAGAAAAAGCGTAATTTTAGAAGTTAAAATTTTTTATTAAAACACAGGTTTCCCAACTAATGAAATAATTTGGTAATATAAAAACAATATTTGAAATTTCAATTAAAAAAACGTCAATTTTAGACCCTAAAACTATTAATAAATTTACTTTTTCTGCTTTATGAAATAGCATTTCAATGAAACCCGCATTATTTTTTTCAAATGCTAAAATACCGTTAAAAACTCATTTTAAGATTTACCAAATAATTTCAAAATGTTGAAATTTAGTTAAGGAAAAATCGTACTTTTTAAGAGTTTTTTAATTTTGTAATGTAAAAATTAAAGAAAAAGCGTAATTTTAAGAAGTTTAAATTTTTTTTTTTTAAACAGGTTTTCACAACTAATGAAATATTTGGTATATAAAAACAAATATTGAAATTTCCATAAAAAACGTCAATTTAAGACAACCTAAAACAATTAATAAATTCTCTTTTCTGCTTTTGAATTGCATTTCAATGAAACAACATTTTTTTTCAATGATGAAAATCGTTAAAAACTCAATTTTAAGATTTACCAAATAATTTCAAATGTTGAAATTTAGGAAAAATCGTACTTTTAAGAGTTCTAAATTTGTAATGTGAAAATTTAAGAAAAAGCGTAATTTTAGAAGTTAACTTTTTTATTAAAACAGGTTTTCACAACTAATGAAATATTTGGTATATAAAAACAAATATTGAAATTTCATTAAAAACGTCAATTTAAGACACCTAAAACAATAAATAAATTCTCTTTTCTGCTTTTTGAAATTGCATTTCAATGAAACACATTATTTTTTCAAATGCTGAAAATACCGTTAAAAACTCAATTTTAAGATTTAACAAATAATTTCAAATGTTGAAATTTAAGGAAAAATGTACTTTTAAGAGTTCTAAATTTGTAATGTGAAAATTTAAGAAAAAGCGTAATTTTAGAAGTTAAATTTTTTATTAAAACAGGTTTTCACAACTAATGAAATATTTGGTATATAAAAACAAATATTGAAATTTCATTAAAAAACGTCAATTTAAGACACCTAAAACAATTAATAAATTCTCTTTTCTGCTTTTTGAAATTGCATTTCAATGAAACACATTATTTTTTTTTAAATGCTGAAAATCCCGTAAAAAACTCAATTTTAAGAATTACCAAATAATTTCAAATGTTGAAATTTAGGAAAAATCGTACTTTTAAGAGTTCTAAATTTGTAATGTGAAAATTTAATAAAAAAAAAGGCGTAATTTTAGAAGTTAAAATTTTTTTATTAAAAAAGTTTTTCACAACTAATGAAATATTTGGTATATAAAAACAAATATTGAAATTTCATTAAAAAACGTCAATTTAAGACATCTAAAACTATTAATAAATTCTCTTTTCTGCTTTTTGAAATTGCATTTCAATGAAACACATTATTTTTTCAAATGCTGAAAATACCGTTAAAAACTCAATTTTAAGATTTACCAAATAATTTCAAATGTTGAAATTTAGGAAAAATCGTACTTTTAAGAGTTCTAAATTTGTAATGTGAAAATTTAAGAAAAAGCGTAATTTTAGAAGTTAAAATTTTTTATTAAAACAGGTTTTCAGAACTAATGAAATATTTGGTATATAAAAACAAATATTGAAATTTCATTAAAAAACGTCAATTTAAGACACCTAAAACTATTAATAAATTCACTTTTCTGCTTTTTGAAATTGCATTTCAATGAAACACATTATTTTTTCAAATGCTGAAAATACCGTTAAAAACTCAATTTTAAGATTTACCAAATAATTTCAAATGTTGAAATTTAGGAAAAATCGTACTTTTAAGAGTTCTAAATTTGTAATGTGAAAATTTAAGAAAAAGGGTAATTTTAGAAGTTAAAATTTTTTTCAAATGTTGAAATTTAAAAAATAAATGGTATAAAAACAAATATTGAAATTTCATTAAAAAACGTCAATTTAAGACACCTAAAACATTATAAATTCTCTTTTCTGCTTTTTGAAATTGCATTTCAATGAAACACATTATTTTTTCAAATGCTGAAAATACCGTTAAAAACTCAATTTTAAGATTTACCAAATAATTTCAAATGTTGAAATTTAGGAAAAATCGTACTTTTAAGAGTTCTAAATTTGTAATGTGAAAATTTAAGAAAAGCGTAATTTTAGAAGTTAAATTTTTTTTATTTAAAACAGGTTTTCAAAACTAATGAAATAATTGGTATATAAAAACAAATATTGAAATTTCATTAAAAAACGTCAATTTAAGACACCTAAAACAATTAATAAATTCTCTTTTCTGCTTTTGAAATTGCAATTTCAATGAAACACATTATTTTTTCAACAATGCTGAAAATACCGTTAAAAACTCAATTTTAGATTTAACAAATAATTTCAAATGTTGAAATTTAGGAAAAATCGTACTTTTAAGAGTTCTAAATTTGTAATGTGAAAATTTAAGAAAAAGCGTAATTTTAGACGTTAAATTTTTTTATTAAAACAGGTTTTCACAACTAATGAAATATTTGGTATATAAAAACAAATATTGAAATTTCATTAAAAAACGTCAATTTAAGACACCTAAAACAATTAATAAATTCTATTTTCTGCTTTTTGAAATTGCATTTCAATGAAACACATTATTTTTTCAAATGCTGAAAATACCGTAAAAACTCAATTTAAGAATTACCAAATAATTTCAAATGTTGAAATTTAGGAAAAATCGTACTTTTAAGAGTTCTAAATTTGTAATGTGAAAATTTAAGAAAAAGCGTAATTTTAGAAGTTAAAATTTTTTATTAAACAGGTTTTTAACACTAATGAAATATTTGGTATATAAAACAAATTTGAATTTCCATTAAAAAACGTCAATTTAGGAAAACTAATTAATAAATTCGCTTTTCTGCTTTTTGAAATTGCATTTCAATGAAACACATTATTTTTTCAAATGCTGAAAATACCGTTAAAAACTCAATTTTAAGATTTACCAAATAATTTCAAATGTTGAAATTTAGGAAAATTCGTACTTTTAAGAGTTCTAAATTTGTAATGTGAAACTTTAAGAAAAAGCGTAATTTTAGAAGTTAAAATTTTTTATTAAAACAGGTTTTCACAACTAATGAAATATTTGGTATATAAAAACAAATATTGAAATTTCATTAAAAAACGTCAATTTAAGACACCTAAAACTATTAATAAATTCACTTTTCTGCTTTTTGAAATTGCATTTCAATGAAAATAACACATTATTTTTTCAAAATGCTGAAAATACCGTTTAAAAACATCAATTTTTAAGATTATATAAATTTTCAATATTGAAATTTAGGAAAAATCGTACTTTTAAGAGTTCTAAATTTGTAATGTGAAAATTTAAGAAAAAGCGTAATTTTAGAAGTTAAATTTTTTTTTAAAAACAGTTTTTACAACTAATGAAATATTTGGTATATAAAAACAAATATTGAAATTTAATTAAAAAACGTCAATTTAAGGCATCCTAAAACATTAATAAATTCTCTTTCTGCTTTTTGAAATTGCATTCAATGAAACAACATTATTTTTTCAAAATGATGAAAATAACCGTTAAAAACTGCAATATTAAGATTAACCCAAATAATTTCCCCCAATTGTTGAAAATTTAGGAAAAATCGTACTTTTAAGAGTTCTAAATTTGTAATGTGAAAATTTAAGAAAAAAGCGTAATTTTAGAAGTTAAATTTTTTTATTAAAACAGGTTTTCAAAACTAATGAAATATTTGGTATATAAAAACAAATATTGAAATTTCATTAAAAACGTCAAATTAAGACACTAAAACAATAATAAATTTTTCTTTTCTGCTTTTTGAATTGCATTTCAATGAACACATTATTTTTTCAAATGCTGAAAAGTCTGGTATTGATTCATTTTAAGATTTATCAAATAATTTCAAATGTTGAATAATTAAGGAGTACTTTTAATAGTTTCTAAAAATTGTAACTTCTAAAATTACGCTTTTTCGTAATTTTAGAAGTTAAATTTTTTATTAAAACAGGTTTTCACAACTAATGAAATATTTGGTATATAAAAACAAATATTGAAATTTCATTAAAAAACGTCAATTTAAGACACCTAAAACAATTAATAAATTCTCTTTTCTGCTTTTTGAAATTGCATTTCAATGAAACACATTTTTTTTTTAAATGCTGAAAATCCCGTAAAAAACTCAATTTTAAGAATTACCAAATAATTTCAAATGTTGAAATTTAGGAAAAATCGTACTTTTAAGAGTTCTAAATTTGTAATGTGAAAATTTAAGAAAAAGCGTAATTTTAGAAGTTAAAATTTTTTATTAAAACAGGTTTTCACAACTAATGAAATATTTGGTATATAAAAACAAATATTGAAATTCCATTAAAAAACGTCAATTTAAGACACCTAAAACTATTAATAAATTCACTTTTCTGCTTTTTGAAATTGCATTTCAATGAAACACATTTTTTCAAATGCTGAAATACCGTTAAAAACTCAATTTTAAGATTTACCAAATAATTTCAAATGTTGAAATTTAGGAAAAATCGTACTTTTAAGAGTTCTAAATTTGTAATGTGAAAATTTAAGAAAAAGCGTAATTTTAGAAGTTAAAATTTTTTATTAAAACAGGTTTTCACAATACGAACATATTGGTATCTAAAAAGTAAGAATTGAATCTCATTAAAACGTCCAATTTAAGACACCTAAAAATATTAATAAATTTACTTTCTGCTTTTTGAAATAGCATTTCAATGAAACACATTATTTTTTCAAATGCTGAAAATACCGTTAAAAACTCAATTTTAAGATTTACCAAATAATTTCAAATGTTGAAATTTAGGAAAAATCGTACTTTTAAGAGTTCTTAATTTGTAATGTGAAAATTTAAGAAAAAGCGTAATTTTAGAAGTTAAATTTTTTTATTAAAACAGGTTTTCACAACTAATGAAATATTTGGTATATAAAAACAAATATTGAAATTTCATTAAAAAACGTCAATTTAAGACACCTAAAACAATTAATAAATTCTCTTTTCAGCTTTTTGAAATTGCATTTCAATGAAACACATTATTTTTTCAAATGATGAAAATACCGTTAAAAACTCAATTTTAAGATTAACCAAATAATTTCAAATGTGGAAATTTAGGAAAAATCGTACTTTTAAGAGTTCTAAATTTGTAATGTGAAAATTTAAGAAAAAGCGTAATTTTAGAAGTTAAATTTTTTTATTAAAACAGGTTTTCAAAAACTAATGAAATATTTGGTATATAAAAACAAATATTGAAATTTCATTAAAAAACGTCAATTTAAGACACCTAAAACAATAAATAAATTCTCTTTTCTGCTTTTTGAAATTGCATTGCAATGAAACACATTATTTTTTCAAATGCTGAAAATACCGTTAAAAACTCAATTTTAAGAATTACCAAATAATTTCAAATGTTGAAATTTAGGAAAAATCGTACTTTTAAGAGTTCTAAATTTGTAATGTGAAAATTTAAGAAAAACGTAAATTTTAGAAGTTAAAATTTTTTATTAAAACAGGTTTTCACAACTAATGAAATATTTGGTATATAAAAACAAATATTGAAATTTCATTAAAAAAACGTCAATTTAAGACACCTAAAACTATTAATAAATTCGCTTTTCTGCTTTTTGAAATTGCATTTCAATGAAACACATTATTTTTTCAAATGCTGAAAATACCGTTAAAAACTCAATTTTAAGATTTACCAAATAATTTCAAATGTTGAAATTTAGGAAAAATCGTACTTTTAAGAGTTCTAAATTTGTAATGTGAAAATTTAATAAAAAGCGTAATTTTAGAAGTTAAAATTTTTTTTTTAAACAGGTTTTCACAACTAATGAAATATTTGGTATATAAAAACAAATATTGAAATTTCATTAAAAAACGTCAATTTAAGACACCTAAAACAATTAATAAATTCTCTTTTCTGCTTTTTGAAATTGCATTTCAATGAAACACATTATTTTTTCAAATGCTGAAAATACCGTTAAAAACTCAATTTTAAGATATACCAAATAATTTCAAATGTTGAAATTTAGGAAAAATCGTACTTTTAAGAGTTCTAAATTTGTAATGTGAAAATTTAAGAAAAAGCGTAATTTTAGAAGTTAAATTTTTTTATTAAAACAGGTTTTCACAACTAATGAAATATTTGGTATATAAAAACAAATATTGAAATTTCATTAAAAAATGAAAATAAGACACCTATAAATTTAATAAATTAACTTTTTTTTTTATTAAAACAGGTTTTCAAAACTAATGAAATATTTGGTATATAAAAACAAATATTGAAATTTCATTAAAAAACGTTAATTTTAGACACCTAAAACTATTAATAAATTCACTTTTCTGCTTTTTGAAATAGCATTTCAATGAAACACATTATTTTTTCAAATGCTGAAAATACCGTTAAAAACTCAATTTTAAGATTTATCAAATAATTTCAAATGTTGAAATTTAGGAAAAACCGTACTTTTAAGAGTTCTAAATTTGTATTGTGAAAATTTAAGAAAAAGCGTAATTTTAGAAGTTAAATTTTTTTATTAAAACAGGTTTTCACAACTAATGAAATATTTGGTATATAAAAACAAATATTGAAATTTCATTAAAAAACGTCAATTTAAGACACCTAAAACAATTAATAAATTCTCTTTTCTGCTTTTTGAAATTGCATTTCAATGAACACATTATTTTTTCAAATGCTGAAAATACCGTTAAAACTCATTTTAAGATTTACAAATAATTTCAAATGTTGAAATTTTAAGGAAAAATCGTACTTTTAAGAGTTCTAAAATTTGTAATGTGAAAATTTAAGAAAAAGCGTAATTTTAGAAGTTAAATTTTTTTATTAAAACAGGTTTTCACAACTAATGAAATATTTGGTATATAAAAACAAATATTGAAATTTCATTAAAAAACGTCAATTTAAGACACCTAAAACAATAAATAAATTCTCTTTTCTGCTTTTTGAAATTGCATTGCAATGAAACACATTATTTTTTCAAATGCTGAAAATACCGTTAAAAACTCAATTTTAAGATTTACCAAATAATTTCAAATGTTGAATTTAGAAAAATCGTACGATAAAAATTTAGTATTAGTAATGTAAAAATTTAAGAAAAAGCTTACTTTAAAAGTTATAATTATTTATTAAAACAGGTTTTTCAGCAAACTAATAAAATATTTGGTAATAAAACAAATATTGAAATTCCTTAAAAACGTCATTTAAGACACCTAAAACTATTAATAAATTCGCTTTTCTGCTTTTGAAATTGAATTTCAATGAAACACATTATTTTTTCAAATGCTG
This sequence comes from Trachelipus rathkii, assembly GCA_015478945.1. Lineage (NCBI taxonomy): Eukaryota > Metazoa > Arthropoda > Malacostraca > Isopoda > Trachelipodidae > Trachelipus > Trachelipus rathkii. The sequence goes on along the minus strand of JABUQX010117295.1, from coordinate 3,306 downwards.
AAAATACCGTTAAAAACTCAATTTTAAGATTTACCAAATAATTTCAAATGTTGAAATTTAGGAAAAATCGTACTTTTAAGAGTTCTAAATTTGTAATGTGAAAATTTAAGAAAAAGCGTAATTTTAGAAGTTAAATTTTTTTATTAAAACAGGTTTTCACAACTAATGAAATATTTGGTATATAAAAACAAATATTGAAATTTCATTAAAAAACGTCAATTTTAGACACCTGAAACTATTAATAAATTTACTTTTCTGCTTTATGAAATAGCATTTCAATGAAACACATTATTTTTTCAAATGATGAAAATACCGTTAAAAACTCAATTTTAAGATTAACCAAATAATTTCAAATGTTAAAATTTAGGAAAATCGTACTTTTAAGGAAGAGTTCTAAATTTGTAATGTGAAAATTTAAGAAAAAGCGTAATTTTAGAAGTTAAAATTTTTTTTTTAAAACAGGTTTTCACAACTAATGAAATATTTGGTATATAAAAACAAATATTGAAATTTCATTAAAAAACGTCAATTTAAGACACCTAAAACAATTAATAAATTCTCTTTTCTGCTTTTTGAAATTGCATTTCAATGAAACACATTATTTTTTCAAATGCTGAAAATACCGTTAAAAACTCAATTTTAAGAATTAAAAAAATAATTTCAAATGTTGAAATTTAGGAAAAATCGTACTTTTAAAAGTTCTAAAAAATTTGTATGGTGAAAATTTAAGAAAAGCGTAATTTTAGAAGTTAAATTTTTTTTATTAAAACAGGTTTTCACAACTAATGAAATATTTGGTATATAAAAACAAATATTGAAATTTCATTAAAAAACGTCAATTTAAGACACCTAAAACAAATAATTAATAAATTCTCTTTTCTGCTTTTTGAAATTGCATTTCAATGAAACACATTATTTTTTCAAATGCTGAAAATACCGTTAAAAACTCAATTTTAAGATTAATCAAATAATTTCAAATGTTGAAATTTAGGAAAATCGTACTTTTAAGAGTTCTAAATTTGTAATGTGAAAATTTAAGAAAAAGCGTAATTTTAGAAGTTATAATTTTTTATTAAAACAGGTTTATAATGTAATTGTAATTGGTATATAAAAACAAATATTGAAATTTCATTAAAAAACGTCAATTTAAGACACCTAAAACTATTAATAATTCGCTTTTCTGCTTTTTAAAATTGCATTTCAATGAAACACATTATTTTTTTAAATGCTGAAAATACCGTTAAAAACTCCATTTTAAGATTTACCAAATAATTTCAAATGTTGAAATTTAGGAAAAATCGTACTTTTAAGAGTTCTAAATTTGTAATGTGAAAATTTAAGAAAAAGCGTAATTTTAGAAGTTAAAATTTTTTATTAAAACAGGTTTTCACAACTAATGAAATATTTGGTATATAAAAACAAATATTGAAATTTCATTAAAAAACGTCAATTTAAGACACCTAAAACTATTAATAAATTCACTTTTCTGCTTTTTGAAATAGCATTTCAATGAAACACATTATTTTTTCAAATGCTGAAAATACCGTTAAAAACTCAATTTTAAGATTTACCAAATAATTTCAAATGTTGAAATTTAGGAAAAAATCGTATTTTTAAAAGTTTTTAAATTTTGAAATGTGAAAATTTAAAAAAAAAAGCGTATTTTAAGAAGTAAAATTTTTTTATAAAAACGGTTTTCGCAACTAATGAATTTTTGGTATATAAAAAATATTGAATTTCATTAAAAAACGTCAATTTTAAGACCTAAAACTATTAATAACTTTACTTTTCTGATTTTTGAAATAGCATTTCAATGAAACACATTATTTTTTCAAATGCTGAAAATACCGTTAAAAACTCAATTTTAAGTTTAACCAAATAATTTCAAATGTTGAAATTTAGGAAAAATCGTACTTTTAAGAGTTCTAAATTTGTAATGTGAAAATTTAAGAAAAAGCGTAATTTTAGAAGTTAAATTTTTTTTTTTAAAACAGGTTTTCACAACTAATGAAATATTTGGTATATAAAAACAAATATTGAAATTTCATTAAAAAAACTCAATTTAAGACACCTAAAACAATTAATAAATTCTCTTTTCTGCTTTTTGAAATTGCATTTCAATGAAACACATTATTTTTTCAAATGCTGAAAATACCGTTAAAAACTCAATTTTAAGATTTACGAAATAATTTCAAATGTTGAAATTTAGGAAAAATCGTACTTTTAAGAGTTCTAAATTTGTAATGTGAAAATTTAAGAAAAAGCGTAATTTTAGAAGTTAAATTTTTTATTAAAACAGGTTTTCTCAAATAATGAAATATTTGGTATATAAAAACAAATATTGAAATTTCATTAAAAAACGTCAATTTAAGACACCTAAAACAATTAATAAATTCTCTTTTCCTGCTTTTTGAAAAATTGCCATTGCAAATGAACACATTTATTTTTTCAAAATGCTCGAAAATTTCCGTTAAAAACTCAATTTTAAGATTTTCAAATAATTTCAAATGTTGAATTTAGGAAAAATCGTACTTTTAAGAGTTCTAAATTGTAATGTGAAAATTTAAGAAAAAGCGTAATTTTAGAAGTTAAATTTTTTTATTAAAACAGGTTTTCACAACTAATGAAATATTTGGTATATAAAAACAAATATTGAAATTTCATTAAAAAACGTCAATTTAAGACACCTAAAACTATTAATAAATTCACTTTTCTGCTTTTTGAAATTGCATTTCAATGAAACACATTATTTTTTTTCAAATGCTGAAAATACCGTTAAAAACTCAATTTTAAGATTTATTAAATAATTTCAAATGTTGAAATTAAGGAAAAATCGTACTTTTAAGAGTTCTTAATTTGTAATGTGAAAATTTAAGAAAAAGCGTAATTTTAGAAGTTAATTTTTTTTATCTAAAACAGGTTTTTCACAAAACCTAATAATATTTGGTATATAAAAACAAATATTGAAAATTTCATTAAAAAACGTCAATTTAAGACACCTAAAACAATTAATAAATTCTCTTTTCTGCTTTTTAAAAATTGCATTTCAATGAAACACATTATTTTTTCAAATGCTGAAAATAACGTTAAAACTCAATTTTAAGATAACCAAATAATTTCAATGTTGAAATTTAGGAAAATCGTACTTTTTAAGAGTTCTAAATTTGTAATGTGAAAATTTAAGAAAAAGCGTAATTTTAGAAGTTAAATTTTTTTATTAAAACAGGTTTTCAAAACTAATGAAATATTTGGTATATAAAAACAAATTTTGAAATTTCCATTAAACCAACGTCAATTTTAAGGGTG
>JABUQX010117294.1:17500-31887 GCA_015478945.1 Trachelipus rathkii | reverse complement strand
GTGAATACTATGATGGCGGATTCGTGAGATCTGAATCCATCTTCGTTCACTAACTTAGTTTTCAGATATAAAAACAACATTCGAGGATCAGGATATTGTCAGAGCCGTGGTATTGAATTCAGAGAGTAATCTGATATTGGATTGCATAGTGAAACGGTGAATACTAATCAGGATCACACAGCGAATCTGTGTAGGTTCACACGAAAGAGATACCATTCGCTCATACAAACGTCTGGCTGGAGGGAGGAGGATCAATGCATCTTGCTGGTACAATCGTCTGACGTATAATAAATGAGGAGAGATATGTTTAAACATTCCTTATATAGAAATAGCTACAGGGATGTCAATATTATTTATGCGGTAAAAAAAAAAAAAAGATAACCACCTATCACCGTTATTACGAGAGCGAACACGTAATACATTTTTATTTCTTTAGGGTTTTCGCTTTCCTATTCCTCTTAAAGGTTTGTTACGTCGACCTAAACCTTGACAGTCATCTTGCCGTAATTTTTCCTATCGTTGTTACATCACAATCTAACATTTCATCTGAGCATCGGTTAATCGAGTATTTACAGCCGCCGGTATTCGGGGGTCAACACCCGCCATAATCATTGCTGGAGTGTTAATTACCCAGTTCCTAGCTGCTTTTTTTTCAGCAATGTTGTATTTAAACTCACTGATTAAAACAGTGGATTAGCCTCACGAAAATTACGAAGCGAAAAATGAATTTTCCACCTAAACCATACCCTCTGATCATTCTGACCCCTGAATGACTCTTTCTCGTTCCATTATATTATTCCGGAGCTTCTTTCTTGATGTTGTTACTTTACACCACTGCGTGCCAAACTGTGAATGAGTATGGGTTGCTCGACATCTCTTGATGTACACTCTCACTGGTTTTAATGAAAATGAGTATTCAGAAGGCTAATAGTTGACACTAGGAAAAACTAATATAACTCGTATCTTTAGGAAAATGGATCACTCTTAGTAACTGAGCTTTAGTGTTTCCAAATACTGGGGTTCTACAATATCGCTGTAAACATACGCTACACCTGCGGTCGACCATGACTAAACATCTTGAAGGGTCACTACAAATGTTAATGATCATCAGGCATGCCTTTGTACAAGTTTACTAATAAATATTCTGTCCATCATAGGGATTTAACGTAGTTTAATATTTAGAGAGCTTTGAAAGTTAACTTCATCAACTATTGTTCAATCAGCGAATAACTACATTTACGAAACCGTCTTAAGTGTGGAAAATAAATAAACTTTTCTTATCCTTTCAGTTACTCCGGAGGCTTGGACTTAAGAATGATTGAGTACCTTGTCTTCGTTGAAATGTAGTTGATTACAACGGTTAATACAAATCTGTTAACATATAACGGATGTGATTCAAATTGTTTGGATTTAGTCTATGACCGTCGGAGAGATTATATAATAGAGACTCGGTTTATTAATATCTTTCAAAGAAATTATTCTCTGTTTCAATCTCTCCAGATAATCCATATCAGCGTTAATTTTTATACATCTTTAACATGATCAGCATTCTAAAATATCATAAATTCGCCATATGTGGAAATCAGGGTATCTCCTTATTGGCCTCAGAATTATTGCTTAACTACGACTTCATACATTTCTGCGTTCGAGTTTTATCTGGACTCAATAACTCTGTAGTAAGTCTGATAATTTTATTCAGATTTAGAATCCATAGAAGCGTTGACGGGCAACGCTTAGAATAGAAAATGCATCTTACTCTCATGTTCAACAAAGGTAAACTGCGTCAATGTAATTCTTAATTTCACTTCATTTTATATAACTAATTAAAACTTACTGATAACTACCCATTTGACGAACCGATACGTTGTAATCTTCCTTTTCCTCTTAGATCCTAATTTTTTTCTATTTATACTCGATGGACTCTGTATAGGTACAAAACGTATTTTTCTGCTATTTTTGTTCTTGATAATATAGACTTTTCCTTTTATTTTTTCCTCAAGATAGTATAATTTTAATCCGGTCTCTAGGGAATTCTCTGGACTGTATCTACTTTAATAAAACTTCTCTCGACCACCCAGCTTCATACCCTTTTCTGAAATTTTTATCGAGTCCTGGGCATACTCTTCACTACTATTCCGCTTTAACACGCCGTGTAATTTATTTACCTTGTGCTTGATAGGTACCGAAGGCTTTCATTACCATCATTCTACAGGGGTATTTAATGTTTCTATGATAAGATCGAGTATATAGGGAGTAGGGCCAGGTCTTGTACTATATCGAAATATTTAAATGTATTCATACTTCGTGAAATATCATGCGATTCTTTCTTTTATAGTTCTTGTACTCTTTCAACTAGATCAGTTTATTAACTGAAAAGTGTGTTAGTACCTATGTCATACTCTTGTAACTTTTTCTTGAATATGCCTCCTGCCTAAAAAAATTCTGTTCCGTTGTCTGATCCATATCATTTGGGATATCGTCACTACATTTATAATTTCTTGATGCTGCTGGCACAGTCTTGATTCTTTTTATACTCTTAAAAGGCCTTACCATAAGTATCTGGAATATTATACATCTATCACAAAAGAATGTATTGATACCCCTCGTTGTAAGATTTATATTTTATTCATATTGTCAATCTAACTGACCAGACGTTATCTAAAATGTGAAGCTATTGTCTTTCCGTGTGCGGAAATTTTTCTTATAGGTATGAAGGTAAAGCAATCCTCACTGTCGTAAATATGGTTTTTCAATTTTTTTTATTAATTTGTGAAACTTTGAAGCAAAAGGGCCTTGAAAAACCGCGCGTACGTATGGATTGTTCACATCAAGAGTAATATTATCACGGCCTCTTTGCCTCCATGACTCACCAATAACCGATTCAACAAATAAAAGTTATATTCATTCTTACTGCAAAGGTGATATAAAATCCAAATGTCTATATGAAATATTTATTCTTAACAACAAAAATAATACTTAACTAATTATTAAATTACAAAAGTCTAAAAACACGCCTATGTACACAGAAAGATAACATAGGTTATTATACAGTTATTCTAGATCATATGAAATTACAATCATATAAAAAAAGTACAATAAATAATTAGGAACTGATCCAATTTGAAGGTATGTTTTTTTTTTCTTATCTACCGGCACTTGGACGCTTTGTGTTTCTACTTATCAACTTTAATCTGTCCGATTCAAAAAAGATATACCAGGGACTGCATCTTGGTAGGAGACAATGGAATATTATCAGATCCGCCAATCTTTGTATTATCTGGATTAAAGTCCGGAAACTTAAATAAGTCTGAAGTTCTGCTTGATCCTGCCACACCTGTCACAGAGAGCCTTCTACCCAATCCCACGCGGAGAATCGGATATAAGTCACAATATTCGAACCAGGCAGGTGTTTCTCCGTCAAATATGCAATTTGCGTGCTCGTTCCATTGTAATCTGATCTTTAAAAATATTATATAGAGCTAAACCCATTTTTCTTACCTCGCATTGGTAAGCTTTCCTCCAATACATTGTGTTTAATAATTATCTTCACTTTCACCTCAATCTAGTATCTGAAGCTAGTTGCTGAATCTTCCTTAGGGAACTTAAATACAACTTTTAGGATTACTAATTTTGTAGTAGCATTTGGTAATATGAGGGTTCTTTTTCATGAATGTTAACATCAGAGTTTAATATTCAATACAATTCCTTCTCGTAATTGTTTATCTTGTATCACCTTGTGGATCATATAAAACTCAAAGGCTGCTGTTGGAACATCTGCTGATAAGGGTTATACCCGATCTGTGGCAGTGTGATGGTTCATTGAGGTTGTTCGCAACTGTTGTTTGTTGTTGCTGGTGTAAGAGGTAGTGTTCCATGTATTGATATTTTCATCTTTCTCATAATCGTTGGCTTAGAGGGCAAAACACCACCTTCTTCTCATTGAGCCAACCACGTGGTTACCATAGGGGCTCATACAGAAAGAGTAAATGGTATGGAGACATGCCGCCGCCGCTTTCTGTAATAGTTCTTTTTTATTTTAAGTTTTCTTACGTTACCAGGAACGAGTTTTTAATGATGTTTCTATGACGACGCCGCTTCACCTTTGAGTGCTGTTTAAAGTGAACATTTCCTTTTATAAAAGATTTAACCAGACTTCACATACACACTGGATTAATTTCTCATCCTCACTAATCAGTTTACGTTTTCAGAAGTTTAGCTATTTTAAATGTTCTCATCAAGAGGTAAATAATCTGCAACTAGATGAGTATCAATATATTCAGGCTATGGTATACTGTCTTCAATCTCGTTAGGTAGATTTGTACGCGCAACACGTCAAGCTGTGTTGTATAGGATGCAAGCTCGCAGAGTAAATAACCGTGAGGTACTAGTGTAACTCTTTAAATACTTAGGAACTCTATTACGCTGATAGAAACATAATTGGGTTAGCCCACAACCATTGCTGACTATATCCTTTGTCCGAACAAGATTAAATACTGTGTGTTTAAAGACACATCACGCACCTATACTTATTCTGATGAAAGATAATTCATGATTGTTGGATTAAAAAATTACAGTGATAGTTTAGAATGATGAGAGAAAACTGTAATGTTTCTGCTATTAGTTCTCCTCATTCAATTTATGCATCAAATCGTCAAGGATTCATATTTTATTGACCGGGAGTGAAACATTGAAGGCTTTCGGCATATCTAGGACAGCTTTGTCGACAAGCTTGTAATGTTCTTTGAATCTTTAAACTTTTCCTTGTAAGAACACTGTAGCACATTATTCGATTCTAAAAAACAGGCTTTGCTCACAATAATCCATCAAACCACTTTTTAAAATGTTTACTAACAGAAAGGTTGTGTCCACATCCTGTAGGCCCAGAACAAGAACATGTAGCAGGAGCACGGAACATAAATTTACCAGACCTCACATTCTCAGGTTGACAGCCAAACACCAATAAAGAAAAAAGGATTTGGACCTATTTATAAATGGTTAACTAGATGGATAGATCAATAGATCCACGGATTGACAGGAGGTGTGGTATGTGTTTGATTGTATGATTTAGGGTTGTTATAAAACATAACAATTTAATAAAATATGACTTAAATCAATAGACAATAATCACGGAATGACGAGATAGGTGTGGTGAGTTATTTGATTTAGTTGATTTTATGCTTTAGAGGTATGAAACTAGTACAAATTTTTAAATAAAAAATATGCTATGGATCAATATATCATAACGATCAATAGTATCATAAGTGGGAGTAGGAAGGTGTTGGATGATGGTTTGATAACTGATATTTACTGATTCTTAGGGTAGTGTTAAAACATAAACAATTTTTAATAAAAATATGCACATGATCATAATAGTCAATTAGATCACATAGATCAATATCCTAGCTTGTTAAGTGGGGGTAGGATGTAGGGTATGATTTACTATTTACTGATTTTAGGGTATGTAAAATAAAATTCTAATAAAAATTATGAACATGAATCAAATAGATCAATAGATTTCAAATAGATCCATAGCTATTAGGGAGGGGTAGAGATGGTGGGTTTGATTTATGAATTTACGATTTTGGTGCTTTGTAAAAAAACGTGAATTTTACGTTATAAACATGGAAAAGCATATTTTTTAGTTAAAAACAAAAAAATATATATATATATATATATATATTATAATATATATAATATATATATATATATATATATATATATATTATATATATATATATACTATTATATATATATATAATATATATAACCCACGGATACATATCAAACTAAACACTATTATTAACCTGCGAGAAAATTATTGCCGGTCGCGCACGCGCTCGAATATTGCAGGCCTGCGGGCGGCGCTCGTATTCGGTTTCGCGCCGGCGGAAAGCGTTCGCGTTGTCGGACTGCACGTGACCCGACCCACCAGACAGGAAATATTAAGGTTGTACTTGACGAGAGACGTGCTACGCCACGACATGGATTGTAGCTCTGAGCCGTTAGCGGGAGGCTCTGAACAAAAAGAGATAGGCTGAAAAACGCTCGTGACTGTAGCATGAGCATGTGCTCATGACGCACCCACTCACTCATGTACCATGGGAAAATCATAAGAAATAGGGACCTGGGCGGACCTAACCACAAATTAAAATGGCAACCCTGAGTAAACCCAAAAGTAGCCATGCGGTAGGGGTGGCCAAAATCACTTCAGGAAGACCCTGAGTCCAGCTCGACCCTGCCCAGCCGTATAAGCGATACTCATAGGAGGGGTGGGGTGAACAAGGGAGGTAGAGTCAAAAAACCTCATGAAAGTACATGAGATAGGGCAAGTTACACATTGTACGTCACGCATGTTCATGGCGAGATCACATAAAATAGGGGACCCAGGGGGACCAGCCGCAGGGTGGAGCCCCAGACGCGAAAAAGTACCCCAAAAGGTAGCCACTCCGGGGAGATGCCCAAAAAGGCCCGAAAGACGCTGGGGTACGGGGTACCCGAGATATGCCCATTCCCTAGCTTTTGAGAATTACTACCTTCTCCGAGATTGAACCACCGCCATGTTGACGACTGTGAGGACAATATACCCTGTGCGTTACGACTCTAAGCCATCCTCCAACCCAAAAAAGTTGGATTGCAAGGAACCAAGAGTTATAAGAAAACCGAAGCTCCCATCAAGCTACTTCACCAGGTGTCCCAAGGCCGTTGTCCTATCCCTCGTTCTTATATATTGAGATGTTAAATATTGCTAATATCGCAAGTTATATAAGATTGTTATAAAGAAAGAATCTATATGGCCGGTGTCTAATCCGGAGATGTCAGTTAATTTTTACTTCTAATTATATGTTCTTTCTTAACATCTTATATAATTGCGATTATTATGCAACATTTAACATCTACAATATAATAGAACGAGGGATTAGGAAGGCCTGGACACCTGTGATGTCGCTTGATGGAGCTCGGTTGCTTGTATCATTGGTTTCTTGGAATCCAATTTTTTGGTCTGGAGGAGCTGCGATCGTAACGTCACCGGGTATATTGTCCTCAGTCGCAACATGCGTAGTTCAATCCCGGACGGAAGGCAGATTAATTCATTTACCTTCCAATTATATTTCTTTCTGTAACATCTTATATAAATTAGCGACATATTAGGCAATATTTTACAAACATCCTACAATTTAGACGGGATAGGACCAGAGCTGGGACACCTGGGATGTCGCCTTGATGAGGAAGCTCGGTTGCTATATAATGTTCTTGAGATCCAACTTTTTTGGTTGGAGGGATGGCTCGATCGTAACGCACCGGGTATATTGTCCCTCTCAGTCGCAACATGGCGGTGGTTCAATTCCGGAGAAGGCAGTTAAATTCTTCTACCTTCCATATTTATATGTTCTTTCTTTAACATCTATTATAATTGCGATATTTATGCAATAATTTAACATACTTACCAATATAAAGACGAGGAAGACGGCGGGACACCACTGTGATGTCGCCTTGATGGAGAGCCGGTTGCTTATAATGTTCTTTGAATCCAACTTTTTTGGGTTTGGAGCGAGGAGTGGGCTCGATTCGTAACGCACCGGGTTATTGTCGCTCAGTACAACAATGAGCGTGTTCAATCCGGAGAAGAAGGCAGTTCATCTTTACCTTCTATTATATGTGTCCTTGTCTTTAACATCATTATTATATTGCGATATTCATGCAATTATTCTAACAGTACTTATATAATTATATTAATATCATATACTATATTATAGTATTATATTATATATATATATATTATTATATATATATAATATATATATATATATAGTATAATCATATATATATACCGTGATTACCAGAGTGCAGATACTTGAACCCGACTCTTTTGCACCCACAACCTCTTTTTCCAGCTCCAATTCATAGATGCCTTAAATTAATAAATTCTCTTTTCGTCGTAAATGAGATCTGCACCAATGAAGACGCTCACTAGCTACACTTTTTGAAGGGCATGCTAAGAATTTCCTGGGACTTCTGCAAGGATGTGAAAACTTTTAAAATTATCACGTCACCAAACCAGTGAATCTTTATCTGATTTCAAACTTTTTCTCTTTTGATATTTTGTCGAAACAATTGATTAGAGGTGTCTTTTGACACCTCTGAAAAAAGACTCTTCATCGCTCTAGAAGTCAAAAGAACGTTCATAGATTCACCAATGATATCGCTAAGAGATGGTAAAATGCGTGCTGTTTCTGTGAACTTTGCCTTTCGCGAGCATTATCATTCACATATGAATCCTACAATTAATTTAAAAACCTGCTGTGAAAACACGTTGGTCAAGAAATTTTGGCTTTTGTATCTAGAATTGTAGATAAAGTTGCATGCACATTTGCGTAATCGTTTTGTAGTTTGTTTTGAATCTATTAGTGTATCTCCATGATGAGTGGTTTTTGGCTCATCTTTGAAAGTACCGCGACTTTTAATATAATATTATAATATATATATATAATAATATATATATATATATATTATATATATATATAATAATAAATATTATATATATATATATATATATATATATATATATATTATAGATTATAATAATTAAATATATATTATATCATATATATATATATTATTATATTATATATATATATATATATTATATATATATATATAGTATATTATATATAGATATATATTATATATAGTATATATATAATATTAGTATATTTATAAATAAATATATTATATAGATTTATATAATATTATATATAATATATATATACCGTATATATATATAGTATATATATATATACTATATATATATAATTATTATATTATATATATATATATTATATATATATTTATATATATAGTAATATATATTATAGTATTATAACTGTGTGCACACCATACGTTTCACATTAAGCATAGATGACACGTATCACTTAATCGCATAAATAATGCGGGATGCGGATAGAGTAAAATGATGCGGATATCCGCATACGTACAACTCTGTGATATATTATATAATATATTATTATCTTATATATATATATATATATAAAATATATATTTAAAGATATAATAATATATTATATTATATATATATAATATAGTATTATATATCAGAATCCGCAGAAGAGTGCTTAGGATCCCTACTGAGGTCACATGTCATTCTGCTGAGGTACTTTTGGGTTACAGAACCAACCATCCAAAGTCAAGCAACGTCAACATTGCACAGCTGTTGCAAATTCGTAATAGAATAAATAAAGTTTATAATATTTTCAGGTCCTTTTGGATCCAATCTCGTCGCATTTAGACTTGCACATCAATGTACTTTTCCACTCAGTTACTCCACCCCACATCTCTAAAAAAATGGGCAACGTAGAACAGCGTTCAAAATTTCCTGCTTCTTAATTACTGGGAAGGAATTGATACTCATCAGAATCCGTTAGAATGTAAACATGAATCTCTACGAGGGTTACGTTGCATTCTGCTGAGGTATTTCTGGGTTACAGGAGCAACTTATCTAATTCCAGCATCATCAATATGGGCACAGCAACTAGTGTTTGCAAAATTCTATGGACCTAAATAATTACCGAATTTGTATAGTGATTTAAAAGAAGAAAACTTGAAAACTGTTCTAAGATGCCAACAAATGTAAAATAATTTTCGAGTATTGGAAATGATGTCATTCAAACCTACCTACTCACAAATCGACTAATTAGGGAAATTTCAAGAAATCTAAAGTAAAAACAAAAAGATAATAATAATAATAATAGATAATAATAATAATAAATAATAATAATAATAATAATAATAATAATAATAATAATAATAATAATAATAATAATAATAATAATAATAATAATAATAATAATAATAATAATAATAATAATAATTTCAATTTCAAATATTCAAAACCAATTTATTCAAAAAATTACGCTTTTTTCTTAAATTTAACTTACAAATTTATATTGTTGTAATATATTACATAAATTAATGCAATTCAATTTCTGAAAGGTATGCTACTAATTGGACACAAATGTTGTGCTCCTTTGAGCCTCAAAATATACATTTAAGCGTGATTAAAGGTTTACGTAATTAATGTACTTTTCACAATCATATTTTTTCATACAATCTAGAATACATAATAAATTAATAATATTTGCAAATTATAGTATGGATAAGGTTTACAAGCAGTAGAATAACAGTCGATAAAGAAATATCAATAATTAATAATAATTTAAATAATAATAATAATAATAATAATAGATAAATAAAATAAATAATAAGTAATTAATAATAATAATAATAATAATAATCGAATAAAATATAATAATAATGCAATATAAAATTAATATAATAATAATATAATAATATAATATAATAATATTTTCATGGTAAAATATAAAAATGAATATCTTAATTAAGACAAATGATACTTATAATTATTACAAATTAATAATGAATAATAAATAATAATAATAATAATAATATATAATAATATAATAATGATAATCAATAATGTAAATAATTAATAATATATTATAATAATAATAAACATAATAATAATAATAATAATAATAATAATAATAATGTAATGATAAATGTTAATGATAATGATGATGATAATATAATAATACTAAAATAAGAATCAATATAATAATATGTAATATAATAATAGATGATATTAATATAAATATAATAATAATAATAATAAATAATAATAATATATAATTAATAAATAATAATAATTAAATAAATAATAATAATTGAAAATAATAAAAATAAATAATAATAATAACAATAAATAATTAATAATTAATATAATATAATAATTAATAATAATAAGTAATAAAAAATAAGAATAAGAATAATAATATAATATATAGTAATAATATAATAATAGACAATATAATAAATAAACAACTCACTGTGATTGTATAAACGCAGAAGAAACTGCATTATTATAGATATCTTTACAAAATATTAATACTAATAATACTGATTAATGAATAATAATAATAATAATAATAATAATAAAATAATAAATAATAAATAATAATAAATGATTAATAGATGACTAATAATTAATGAATTTGATGAGACTATGCAGATAGGTGATGATAAAATAATAATAATAAATAATAATTAATATAATAATAATAATATAATATATAATAAGTAATAATGAATAATTAATAATAACTAATAATTAATAATAGTAAATAAATATAAAATAATAGAATAAAAAAATAATGAAGGAAAAGACTGATACTAATAGTTAAATAATAAATAAAGAATAATAAATAGAATAATAATAATAATAATAACAAATGAATAATAATAATATAATATATAATAATAATAATAACAAGAAAATTAATTAATTTAATAATAAAATTAATAATAATATAAAATAATAATAATATAATAAATAATGATAATAATAGATAATAATAATAATAATAATAATAATAATTAGATAATAATAATAATATAATATAATTAATAATAATTAATAAAATAATAATAATAATACTAATGATAAAATTAAAATATTATAGTGAATCATAATAATAATTTAATAAATATATGATAATAAATAATGAATTATAATAATAAATAATAATAATATAATAATAATAATAATAATAATATATAATATATAATAATAATAATAAAATTAATAATAACACTGAACACGTAATAGCCACACAATAATGCTAATAAGTAGTAAAAAAGTAAGAAAATATAGATAATAATTAATAATAATAATGATAATAATCAATAATATAATAATAATAATAATAATTAATACTAATATAATATAATATAATAAGTAAATAATAATAATAATTTATAATAATAAATATAATAATATAATATTAGTAATAATAATTAATAATAATAATATTAAAATTGAATAATTAATATAATATATAATAATAATAATAATAATAATAATAAAATATAAATAATAATAAATAATAAAAATAATAAAAATAAATGGCATTATAACAAGACAATTAATATACATTAATAATATGAATAAGAATAATAATAATAATAATAATAATAATAATAGATAATAATTAATAAATATTAATTAATTAGAATAATAATAATAATAAGATATATAATATAAATAATAAATAGTCGCCAAGATTTGCTATAGAAGATGAATCAGCTGAGTTGTTATTTATTAATAGTTTTTCAGATATAAATTTTATTTTCTAGCAAAGACTTAAGTAGAGTTTTCGAGTTTTGATGTACTTGTGGCAATGAGTTTGTAAATAATACATAATATATAATAATAATAATAATAATATAATAATAATAAATAGATATTAATAATAATAATGAATATAATAATAATAATAATAATAATAAAAATAATAATAGTATAGTAAAACTTAATAATAATAATAATAAAAATAATAATATAATAATAATAGATAATAATAATAAATTAATAATAATAAAAATATTAAGAATAATAATAATAATAATAATATAAATAATAAATAAATATAATATATAATAATAATAATATAAATACGTAATATAGGAAAAAGCACTTAAATTAGTAATTAAACTCTGACAAGATCTCAACAACTATAATCTAACTTATTTATAATAAAGGACAACTCTAACGACATTCACATATTTAACTTCTCAAATTACTAAATTAAGCACATTTTCTATTATATATAATATTAAATATATAATTACTATATAGAATATATATATAGTATATTATATATATATATATATATATATATATATATATATATATATATATATATATATATATATATATTATATATATATATAGTATAATATTATATATATATAATATATTATATATATAATTATTTATATATATATATATATATCTCTATATTATATTATAATATATAATATATATTATATTATATATTAATATATATAGTATATATATATATAATATAGGATAGCAAATATATAATATATATATAATATATATATATATATTAGTCCATATGGGTATACCACAGTAAATCGAAAAATTAGGACCATTGCAAACACATCTCACGCATACACAAGGCGAGGCGCAACATACACACACGCGCGCGCGCATAATTATATATATAAATATATATATATATATATATATATATATATATATATATATATATAATATATATATATTATATATATATTATATATATTTATAATTATAGGCCCAGTTATGTTTTACGACTCCGTCGTTTATGATTTTTTTTGTTTTTTTTAATCATTATTGCTGGTATATGATACTAACAATGAATTAAGTGGTAACGGACATGATTCAAAAGTTCGACATATTTTAAATAATTTTTTTTAAATTTTTATTATATTTTAAAAAAAATTTTCAAATTAAATTTTCTAGAAAAGTACGACATTACTGAAAAACTAATTACAAATTTGGAATCAGCATGATTAAAGCTTATACAAAATATTTAAAAAAATAAAATAAAGAAATAAAAAATTAGGGGGCTAAAGCCGACGGGGACAGAGAGGGGACGTTTTCCATACCCGATAGGGAGGGCGAAGGAACCCCATGGACACCCAACATCCACAAAGAAGCGGGTTCGGGCCCTCGGAGGGGGGGAACATATACCTACCCTGGCGTTCCCCGAAGAGCCAAGAGACCGACTCCTGCCATCTTTTCGGTTTGTCACCTTGGGTATTCCTTGAGGGAAAAAAAAAAAAAAAAAATTTAAATACTGACGGAGTACGTAAAACGTGACAGGTTCCATAATAATATTTTGATTCATGTCCGTCACCACTTAAAATGATTGTTAGGATCAATTACTAAAAATATATTGAAAAAAAAAACAAAAAAAAATATAAACGAGATAAAAGAATCGAGTAAACATAAAGTACAGTTATATATTATATATATATATATATTATATCTATATATATATATATATATATATATAATATTTATATATATATAATATATATATATATATATATTATATATATATATTTATATATATTATATATAATATATATATATATATATAATTTGTTGTATGCATGTATATAATGGATATAGGAAAGAGAGAGAGAGAGAAATGCAAAGTCTAATGAATTCAATTTAGTTCGATCACGTTGATAATTTAATATTCTAACACAAATTTCTAATAATATCAGAAACTCCAAAAGCAGCAAACTTGAACTGCAAAATTTTTTTTTTTTTTTGTTTTGATTCGCGTGTTCGTGTGTGTGTTTATGTTGGTGTGTGGTGGGGGTCTCAGCGTCTTTTCTCTCTCTCGTACCTTAACTTCTGTAGCGCTCGCTTGCTAGGCCCAATTTGGATTGATTTAATATTGGTAATTATATTAGCCTCGGTGATTGATTAATTA
>JABUQX010117294.1:0-2500 GCA_015478945.1 Trachelipus rathkii | reverse complement strand
AAGTACAGTGGTTTTAGAAACTGCAAGTACAAGTACAAGTACAAGTACTCCAAAAAATGTACTTACGTACCAGTAACAAGCTTGTTAATAGATTGTGGCTAAAACTCGATATATATATATATATATATATATATATATATATATATATATATATATATATATATATATATATATATATATATATATATATATATATATATATATATTGTTATATATATATATATATATATATATATATATATATATATATATATATATATTTATATTTATATATATACAGTATATACAAACTAATAAAAGTTTTCATTTCAACTGCAGCTTATGAGTTAAATATAAAAATGGTTATATATATATATATATATATATATATATATATATATATATATATATATATATGAATAAATATATTTAAATATATAAATATATATATATATATATATATATATATATATATATATATATATATATATATATATATATATATATATATATATATATATATATATATATATATATATATATATATATATATGCCTACGTTGGCTAATATTTTGACGTTCTCCGACGTAAAGGCGCTCATATCCAAGGAAAGGCCTGACAATTTTAAAATTGTGGAGCCGAAGCCGGAATCTGAGCAGATACTTTAATAGGCGCTACTCCTTTAAAAGGATGTTACATAAAAAGACATGATATCGAAAAATCGCCGGACACGCGTGAAACCCTGCAGTGTCACGTGTTAGCTAAAACTCCAATAGAAGGAGCGCAAGAGTGGCCAAAAGCTGCTTTTTTTTAAATGCTCCATAAAATGTTTTTTTTTTTAGAGCCGACGGTAGACAGAGGGGAGGGACGAAGTCCCTGTCGTCCTCCGCTGAAGCCGAGAGACCCCGGATTCTTCCTTAGACGGTATCTCCTTTGTTAAAAAAAAAAATGTTTTTGGCAAACCCTGACGTTTATTGCCTTGAAATAATCGAAAATTGATTACATCGTTCGCCCGATATACTACTGAAAGAACATCCTTTTTAAAGGACAAGTTCCTAATATGATGGAGCCGGAGCGGAAATTATAATCGAAAGAGATTTAACGGCTCCGCAGCTCTGATTTAAACCAAAACACTTTGACTCTCTCTCTCTCTCTCTCTCTCTCTCTCTCTCTCTCTCTCTCTCTCTCTCTCTCTCTCTCTCTCTCTCTCTCTCTCTCATATTTTGATTCTATGACCTTTCTATCTATATATGTATCTTTCTATATTTATAAATCTATCTCTATATATATATATATATATATATATATATATATATATATATATATATATATATATAGTATATATATATATATATATATATATATATATATATATATATATATATATATATATATATATAAATATAGAACTTCCCTTTAAAAGGTAGTTAACCGATATATATCGAACGAACAATGTAATCGATTTTTTTCGATTATTTCAAGGCAAAAGTGGACAAGGTTGCCAATAACAGTTTTTTCTTTTTTTTAAACTAAAGGAATACCCAAGAGATTAAATAGCAAAGATTTGAAAGAGTCAGGGTCTCTCGGGGGACGACTGGGGACTCTGTCCCCTCTGTCCCTCCGTCGGCTCGGAGCCCCTAATAAAGAATAAGAAAATTATAAAAATTAACATATAAAAATTAACATGATAAAAAAGCAACTTGTGAAACTCGATGTTTCTATTGAGCGTTTAGCTAACACGTCGTGACCAGGATGTAAAGCAGGTTGTGCGATGTTTGATATCGCGCCACTTTTTATGTAACTTTCTTTTATAGGATTAGTGCCTAAATATATATATATATATATATATATATATATATATATATATATATATATATATATATATATATATATATATATATATATATATATATATATATATATATATATATATATATATATATATATATATATATATATTTTTATTTTTTTTTTGTGTACATTTATTTAATGTCTGATTAGAATAAAAATAGGTCATAAAACAAAATTAATCCAACAATATATATTATACTTTATTCCAAATGTTTCATTCTCCCTATCCCAAATTTCCATTCTCTTGCTTAAACAATTTCCAGTTTCCAACTCCTACTCTTCCTCCTATTTTGAATCCTTTTGGCTTAATGAATGCCCGGAGGAATTTAAACCGGTTTTCTATAGAAGATATGTAGATGACTCCTTTTTACTTTTTAAATCCAGACACGAAATTGATTTGTTTTTACAATATATTAATTCAAAACACCAAAATATTAATTTCACAGTGGATATTGAAGAAGGAGACTCCTTGGCATTTCTTGATATTAAAATATATAAGGAAAACAACAAATTTCACACAAGCGTTTATAGGAAACCAACATTCACAGGATTAACAACTAAATTCAATTCATTTATCCCGCATGTTTATAAAATTAATTTACTTAAAACGCTTTTCGATAGAGCATACAAGATCTCATCTACATATATTAATCTTTCGAATGAATTGGAC
>JABUQX010117293.1:0-19113 GCA_015478945.1 Trachelipus rathkii | reverse complement strand
AAAGATTATACAAGCCATTTTTTAATAGTCATACGTAGTTACATTTAGGTGCATCCCCGGTTACAGCAAGAATACCCAAGCCCTTAAATTATAATAACATACTTTTTTTTAAAAAAAAAAAAACTAAAAATGCAGAAATATTCCGTAGAATTTATTTCAATTTTAGATCACTCCAACTTTCTGGTACTCAACAGCCTCTTGTCTAAGGGCCCACCCACTCGTGATGACGTCAAAGTTCTATAGGAGTTTATAGCTCCTCCCCCTTATGGTATGAAAATTTTAAAGTACTTGCGTCTCGAAATTCGAATCAACATAACTCGGACCATTAAAACATATATAAAAATAATTTTTCAAACAGATAGATCTTAATAACCCATAAAATAAATTCGCATATACCTAATTATAACAATTCATTATATTGTCTTTAATCATAGGACCTTTTCTAATCTAAGGATTAAAATCAATGAAATAAATACAATCATTTTTTCACATATGAGATTCTCGGCATGCAATTTTACCTATAGACTCAAGGTCCTCACAAAAATAGATATTTTAAAAATGTTCAAGATATATATTCCTAAAAATTATTACAGTTGTCTTTCTTTAGAGAGAGGAATGAATGGGACCATCATAAGAAGCCCATTTTACAAATACGATTTCCACTAGCGCAAAGTTTTTACCAATAAATTTCATTATCCTAAAAAAACAAGTTACAAATTTCCTTTCTTAAAAAGAAACTTCTTATATCGTATGACAGTTACATGGTAACATGCCCGTTTACAAGCATTCTTTAATTCTACATTCACAAATCAACCTTCTTTCCCTCCAATTTTTAAGGGACATTTTAGAATGTCCCTGGTATGTGAATTATAAGACTCTTATATTAATTATATTGTTCATATGTGATGACTTTACTTCCTTTTTAATTCTAAAGCGTACTTGAATCTACGGAACATTAAACTTAAACAAAATAATTATAAGATTAAATTTGCACTTTTACAAAACTACTTTCGTTAAAAAAAAAAACACAAACCATATGGGAGCATTTAGAGACTTCTCCGATCGTCCTCAAGAGCAGTTGCGGTCTTTAGCAGCCAGGCAATTTTCAAACCTTAGTTAGTCTCAGCATAGAGGCGAATTTTCCTTTTGGGGTATTTTGTACTTCTTCCCAATTTTCTTTAGCCCTCGAATTCATCGTAGAGGCTTTATTTTTATTTTTATTTTTATTTTTTTTTTGTTATTTGTAGACTCGCTTGTTATCATCCAAATTTTAGAGTTTAGCCTACCGCGTCGGGTAACAGGAAAAGCCATTCAGATGTTGAGTCTATAAACTTTAGATTTTGTCTTTATTTTTCAACATTTTAAGGAAAGCTTTTTTTTTTTTTTTTTTTTTTTTTTTTTGAAAGGCGTTGTGATATCTTCTTTTCTGAGCTACGCTTTCTTGCGACTTTGGCAAGCTTTCATTGACTAGTGTTCTTCACGCTTCCATTACCGTTTTTATTATTATTAATATTGACTCTCAAGACTTTCTGTTTTAATAACTTCACTTGGGTAGTCATTATTATTATTATTATTATTATTATTATTATTATTATTATTATTATTTTATTATTATGATTATTATTATGTATTGGCCCTCTTTTATCAAAAGGTTGATATTTGCAAGTCACGATACTGGGGGCTCCACAAATGACCGGCGTTCTATGTCATCTCTGGGGTCACCACAATGTACTGGCGAGTAGATGAGGTCATTAATTAATTAAACATAGAATTGTAAATCACTCACCCATCGGGAACCATAATTAAACATGGTGGAAGGTGTATCTTGCAAAAGATATGACTGTTATTCTTTTATTATTTCTTGCCTGATATTGTGTTATCACAGATCAAACGATAATTTTTATTTTGTTATAATAAATAAGACTGGCCACAAGACCTCGACATACATTGTTCGGAGTACTCAAATCCAAGAATAATTATTTATTAGAAATTGCACAGGGGCGAGAGCTATATGCTTCGATGTACTGGGCTATATTTTGATCACCATTCTCTCTAATTTTTATATTATTTCACTAATGACTCAACATAGCGTATCAGAATGATACTTACAAGAGATTTCTTTATAAAAACATTAATTATCTTTAATAAATAACTCCTTTAGTGTTAATATCAAGAAATACAATATATTTTAGAGTTCAGTGCTACGCCCATGGCATTGTTAACGGCTCTGTTTGGCTCTTGCCTAACTGCTGGCGTCTTCCCTCCTTTGCTTCAGAAAATACCGGTAGAGACAGACTTCTTATGGTTGCCTTCAAGATTATTAAATAATATAATAAAAAAAGATATAAAAATAATTAGTGTGATCTATAGAGATGTAGCCAATTTACCGTACATAAATACACATAATTTTCATGGATGCTTTGTTTCTACTCTTATCATATAAGGCTTTGGCCTCCAAAGCAGTTCTGAGCTTTTAATTTACCATAAGATATAACAAGCATATTTTATAAGTACTAGACTTATCATATTATATATATACATATATATATAATATTATATACTATATATATAATATATACTAATATATTATATAAATATATATAATATATAGTATAATATATATTTACAGTTATCCCTCGTTAGAACGCAGTCTTGCTATACCGCGGTTGGTAAAAAGATAATTAAAAAGAACAAATTTAAAATTACAAAAATAAAATTCAAAATTTTGAGTAAGATATAATTGTTAAGTAATTATAAATTAATATTATAGTACTCACGCTATTCAATTAAATATATTTAAAAAAAAAATTTTGTCCAAATTTATAAAGGTTTATACATTGTATATTTTTTACATATAAAAAACTTTTTTTTTTGTTCAATGTGTAAGATATGTACAGTTTGTATTTGTAATGCTAATAAATATTCTAGTAATTAAATTAGTCAATACAAATATGTTTATATAGTGTATGTAAAAACATTTATATCTGCATAATTTATTCAATTGTTATTAAAGGATAAATAAAATACTGCTGCTATTTTATTCACCTTATACAATGATAAAAATTTTAAAATTAATGATTTTTCAGTGGGTTAAAGTTTATCGCGATGTCGCCTATAACGCGGGGAGTCCGGAACCAAACCCCTGCGCTCTACGAGGGACCACTGTATATACCGTTTATATATAATATACATATATATATATATATAGTATATATATAGTTATATATATATATACTATATTATATATATATATATATATACTATTAATATATAATATATATATACTACTATATATATATATACACGTAAATTAAATTGATATTAGATTTTTTTTTTTTTATTTTTCAATAATTATTATGTTATTTATGCCTTTTGTTATGTAATCGATATGAAAGCATTTTAAAGAAGCTTTAATAATTAAAAGACCTTCACAAACTTAGTAATACTTTCATTTAATATATATATATATATATATATATATATATATATAAATAATATTTATATATATATATATATATATATATATATATTATATATATATAAGATATAGAATATAATATAATTATATATTTATGTGTGTGTATATAATATATATATATATATATTATATAATATATATATATTAAAATATATAATAATATATATATATATAATATATATATAATATTATATATACTTTATATATATATATATATATATATATATATAAAGCTATTCAAAAGAAATAGTTACGAGATGGATCTTAAAAACTATAACCCTTCGCAAAAAATATAAAAGGGTCTAGTTGAAAAATATTTGAGGCATTGTAAAATAAATTATTTGTGGGGAAGAAACATTGGATAAATACAACATTATTTAGTATTCCATAATCATTTTGGTGACAGAAATGCAGCACTTCTTACTTTGCAGAGCAGTAATAAACAGGAATCACCTGAGTCACTAGGCATCGGCTATTCTGAATTGGAAGACAACTTCATGGACGATTCAAATATAACTTCAACAAATTTTGAGAAGTTGAATGTTATGGTGAGAATATGATTTGCCTGTTTTTTCGTTTCTCAATATAAAAATGAATTTTAATTTGTTCGATAAGCTCTTGTTTGAAAGATATTGGAACACATTATAATATTCATGTAACAATGAAATATTAAAGATTTGAACATAAAATAACTTACCTTAAATGCGTCTTAGTTTTTTGCTTGTCTACGGTAATGTTTTCAGGAGCATTAATTTTCATCCTCTAACAATAATCACGTAACATATTTAAATTCTCACCCCGAAATAGATGAATTAAATTTTGAAGAGTTAGTTTCTTTCCTCGAAAAAAGATTTAAAGTAGAGATTTCTAAACAAGAGGCTTATAGCCAATTCACCAATATAAGACAAGGTCTTTTAAATGTAAGGGAATATGCTAATAAAATAGACAAGATAAGCGGAAATGTCATGGATATTCTCACAGAATTTAATGACGTTGATAGTAGAGAACAATTTCTAATATCTATTTTTGTAAGCGAATTGAATTACGAAATAAAAAAACTAATAGGAATACTAGAGTTCAAAACTTATAATAATTGTGTTCAGTCAGCTCTAAGAGCAGAAAAAATAACTCCTAAACGCCCAACCAAAAATTTCCAAAATCTCCTTAATAAACCACATAATTTTATTACTAAACCATATAGAGTAAATAAATTCAAATACCAAATAGAATTCCTCATTACAATAATTCCCAAATAGTATGTTTCCATTGTAATGAACCAGGGCACAAAAACCCGAATGTCCTAAACTTCACTTAAGATATACAAATTCCCCTAAATTTCCAAAAAACTATTAAATAGACCCATTTCAGACGACTTAAATAATCCTGTTGTAAATATTAAGATTAATAAAATTAAATCCCTTGCTTTTTTCGATACAGGCTCCGCTGTATCTTTGATATCTTACAACCACCTTTGTTAAATTAATGGGATGGGTCGTTTTAATAAAATTAAAAACTCAAAAATACAAATAACAAGTGTTTCGGGAGAAATTTTAAAAATATTATTAAAGACTACCCTATCTTTAAATATAGGAAAAATGAAAATAAGACATGAAGTATATATAATAGAGAATCCTCAATTCTATGGAGATATATTAATAGGAAGAGATATTATAAAGCGTTTAGGAAAGGTCACATTTGATATAAAAAAAAAAAATTTATGAATATAAACAAATATAACACAGGCCTGCGACCAAAATGTTCCTGGGGTTTTTATAGGTGGTTGTTAATGAAATTTGTCTCCTAAATCCAAATCAAGCATTCATATTGCTCAATCAGGTCTAGTTTTTAAGATACAGACCGAGCTCCCTAGATGGCATTAAAGAGCTCAGTCTCTAGCTGACGCGGGCGCGAGTGGGTGTGTTGCTTGCCTCACTTCGTCCAAAAGGTTCTTACTTATTAATCCATGACTGTTCTCATCTAGGAACAGTGTTTAAAGTGTATTTCTAAAGCTTTATTTATCTTTGTGAATTTTTTTGCAGGCAGATACATTAGCAAAACTCCTAATATTTCATAAAAATGAATAGAAAGTGTAAAAACAGTCCTGATAGATTTTGTTATGTGTGTGGCAAAGTAACTTTTAGTGACCAGCAATGCACTATAACGCCGTTAGTAAAGGTCCTTTACAATGCAATTGTGGCAAGAAACTATGAGAATCAAGACAAAAAATCTTTGCATCTTACATATGTGCTGCAAATCTTGTATCATAGCTTTACAGGCGCTGAGTGAGGCAAAACAACTGTTTTCATTGGCTTGACCTATGGTGTTGGAGAGAAGGCAAGGACCATATTACAGGCTGCTATTTTTGCATAACCAATCTCAAAGGTGAGATAATACTACGAAGTATAGTCCTTGACAAATCTAGAAAGGTTGATTAAAAATCTTTTGGTGCCTATTGAATTTTGCTTAATTGGGTGATACTAAAAATAGTTGTATTATTCTGGATAAGAAAGAAATATGTGGTTAAATTTTATAAATATATATATATATATATATATATATATATAATTATATACTATATATATATATATATATAATTATATATATATATAATAATAGTATATATATATAGTATATATATATATACTCTTAAATTGCTTTTATTATAATTGATTGTATTTAAAATTGGTAAATTTTCCTGGTATGAAAATTGTGTATAAAAGTGTGAAACGAGGGTCGAGTGAATAATATTATGTAAAATTAAGTAGGAACGACAACCTTATATATCAAGAGATAAATCAATCAAAGAAGAACAAGAGGCACACTGCTAGATCTAACCCTGATGATTACTTCTCCATTAAAATCAAACAAACCACATAATAATTCAACCTAAGTCACTTTATTAATATCTCAACCTGAAAAATAGAGACGAAGAGTTTCGAAAGTTCTTAGCAGTTGCTTCTTGGCAGCTATTTGGTGTAGTATTGCAATGATGTAAAAGGTTAATTGATGCACTTGGCGTCCTTTAACCAACCAATAATAGCAGAGGCTCTTCAATATGAATTACTAATACTAGCGAAAAGCATAAAAGGCAAACGTAAACTACTTAAAAAAATATATGGACAATAAAAATAGATGAAGGCAGCCTTTCCTAAATTATGAGCAACCTATTACAGATATACAGTACAAGAAAAGCCATAACAAAAAAAGAATCGGAAGTAATGATTAATACAAATCAAGTACTCTAACCAACAAACTGGTTAATATGTGGTGATCTCAAAGTAAGATATATTTCCCCAGTTTCTTCTTGTCATTATAAATCTTCATTCTTTAAAAAAAATTTACCATGATAAATAATTTAAGTTCTTAGAAACCATGTACATCAATATGCAAAGCATAAAGACAGTTTTCAATTTTAATTTACTAACATTTAATGTAGTTATAAGAATTAATCCTTTTCTTTCACGGTTGTTGCCTTCTTTTGGGATGCAAGGAAAGTCTTATACACAAAATTCCTTGCTTCCATTGTTATGGAGGAAGCCGTGCCTGATATCTCATCACTATAGCAAAAAAACTGGCCAGCTCGAAAGACATTCCAAAATTGGCTGCCAAAACGTGGTAGCTGAACCTCTATTCCCTCCCAATGTTTTACTGCCTCCTCTTCATATAAAACTTGGCCTGATGAAGTAACTTTGTCAAAAGCAGCTGACATAAAAGAAGCCAAGCTTTTAAAGTCATCTACTTGCAAAAAAAAATTCCCACTCATTCAGTTGATGCAAGCTAACAATGACAAAGAGAACATAATTTAAAGACACAGGAATCACCAAAATGAGAGACCTGTATAAAGAAGAAACAAAGCAATATTTTAAACACACATAATGGAAGCCCCAAGTGAACAAATACATAAGGATGATATATCGAAGAAGCCAAGTTTACGAACAGCGAAATACAGGGAAATAAAGGTTCTGAAAAAATATCTCAAACATGGTAAATTAGATGTGATGTAGGATTCCAGCGGCTGGGGAAATCCACCCTCGTTAAAAAATGCATTTTATTCTCCGAATCACATCTTGACATAAATTTCACCGACAAAACATATGAAGATTAAACAAGCAGAGAAAACAAGGTGAAAAAGATTTCCCAAGAAACAATAAGAACGAAATAGGAAACAAAGATATCAAGGAACGCATGGACAATCCAACATGATTAAGCATGACTAAGTGACTGAGTGTCATAACGTACAAACCAAACAATACGCTCACCAAACGAAATAATCAAGAGACTTACGTTCTAGGAAATAGTTTCAATGCAACAGTCTTGGGTAGGCTCAAATAGTAGTACTGAAAGTTAAAATTTAATTAAAGGAAAGTCAGAAATGAAGTCAGGATATAATTATTTTCCTATCTTACAAGAATGTATTATATTATAACTTATGATAAAATAAACGAATTTTCTTTCAAAAAATATACCCAATATCATAAAAGAAGTTGTGCGTCCTCATCTACAAAAAAACCAGACAACTAGAATTGAAGCAAAAATGAATAGTCAAATATTCATTTAAAGAGGACAATTTTACGTTCTCAGGAATCACATGCAGAACCCCACAGGACAGGAAAATTTTTTTTCAAAATTCAGGCCTGTGTATAGAATACCCAACTTAATTCAAATAAATCACAGATTCTTGTTGTTTTAAGTATATTCAAAGGAACCAATACCTCCCACAACAGTAAAGAATGGGAAAGAAGATAGTGCATGCCACCTAGGTCCTTTTGTCAAAAAAAGTATGCTTAAAGTAGAAGAAATAGCTAGAAAAATAAAAATAATAGCTAATAGAACCATATTGTAAATTCAGAAGGCATTCAAAAATAAGTAACACCTCAGCATACGTAAATAATGAACTCCAAACACCTTTTACTGTAGAAAATTATTTGGGTCATGAGGTTATTTTAAACAAAAAAGAACTAATTGGAGATATATACCCTGATGAAGAACAATATTCCAAATATAATAAATAAAGAAAAAACTTTATATTAAGCAAATATAAATTGAGATAATCTTCAAACTAATAAACAAATGAAAGTATTAAATTTATTAACTAAATATAAAGGAGCATTTCGACAAACATCTGACGACATTGGACTTTCCCTAATGTTCAAACATGAAATAAACACTGGAGAAGCAGAACCAATACACCCCCCACAATATAAATTTCCTCATGCATATAAATGGACGGTCTCTGTAGGGGTACCTAACTTTTGGGGGTAGTAGTCATCAATTCTATGACTTTTAGGTTTTAATAATATCTAGCGCAGAATTTACTGCTCTTTCGAATGGTTTTGGTATATTTAAAAAATGAATATTTTATAAATTATAGACAGGGATACACGGGGGGGAGGTCAAATTTTGACCAGCCATAAAAGAAAATTCGCGATAACCTTTTTATTATTCACCAGATCAACACAAAACTTTCGGAGCCTCTATAGTCAAAGAAGTTTAACATTTTTTGTTTAGATAAATTTTTTGTATACAAAGTAGATTTGCCGCTGTGCATGGGAAAAATTTCTAATTTTCCCAATAAGCAGTAGCAAACCCCTTGGGTTTACAAAAAAATTATTTAAACAAAAAATGCTAATCTCATCCATTTATATATGATCTGAAAAGTTCATATTGATTGGATAAATAATAAACAAATTTTCGTGATTTTTTCTTTTTGAGTTGCAAAAAAATTATAATTGTAATTGGTGGCATGTAACTTTTTTAACATTTATCCGATTACAATGAAACTTTCACAACTTATACAACTCTACAAGTTACACATATTTTGTTCAGATTAATATTTCGTATTCCTAACAGTTTTACCGTTAATCATGAGAAAACCTTTGAAAACTTCAAAATGTTTCCCATGAAAAGCGGCAAAACCGTTGGACATATAAAATATTTATCTAAACCAAATATGTCTATCTTCAGAAATTATACATGCTCTGAATATTTCGTAACAATTGGATACGCAATAAAAAAGTTTTCGTGATTTTTTATTTTTGAGTTTCCCAAAATAATTAAAAATGTAAATTTCAAATATAATTGGTGGTACATATCTTTTTTATTATTTATCCGATTAGAATAAAATTTTCAAAGCTTATAGATTTAGGCAAGGTAAACATTTTTTCATTTAAAGAGATTTTTCGAATACCCGACAATTTTGCCTTTGCTAGCGGTTCAACTTCTTGGCTTTATCATACTAAAATAGTTTTTTCTGCATCGAGTTGATATTTTGGCATATAGCAAAAAATCCACCAGACATTTGTATTGTTTTCTCCTATGTTTTCGATTTTATAGACGTTTAGCTATATTTTGATGTATGATTCGTTCATAATAAATGCTAATGAGTTTTTATAACTATAGTTTTAGGAAAAAAGTAAATAGGCCATATTTTGAAAAAAATAAAGAATAAAAAAAAATATTAATATAATGCTGCAATGTTTTAGATATTTTATAAAACATCTGTGTATTGTGAATATTTCAGTGAAGTCCGTGTTTAAAAATCTTTTGTAGTGTAGCAGGAATTCACTTTTAAAAATTGATGAGTTAAATGCTTATTCATGACATTTGGGATGAAATTACTCAAAATCTACAAGACATTTTGCAAATGTTATCGTAATAAAAATGTAGAGCTTTCTTTTATCTTTCGAATAGTGTTTCATTTATGCCAATAAAATTAAAAAGAATATCTTTCCCGTTCCGTCCCCTTAAGTAATAATACAAGAACACAAATAAAATGTTAGAACTAAAATTAATTGAAAAATCTATTAGCCCATGGTATAGTCCTGTTATATTAATAAAGAAATCTGATGGAATGAAAAATTTGTATTTGATGCTCAATCACTTAACGTAACTACAAAAACCGAAGTGATGGCTATGTATAAATAGATGAAATCCATACCTCATTCAATGGTTTTAAGTTATTCACGGTCCTTGAAAATCTCAAAGGTTTCAACCAGATATAAATAAGGAAGGAAGATAGGTATAAAACAAGTTTTATTGGACCAGATAACAACAGTTACCAACATATCCGAATATGTTATGGCTTAATTGAAGCTCCTTCCACCTGGTGCGGAACATTATCTGTTCTATTTTCCAGCGTTCTAGGAACGTTATGTCACACACACACACACACACACATATATATATATATTATATAATATATATATTATATATATATTTATATATAAAACGTAATATATACTATATATATTTATAATATAATATTATATATATATATATATATTATATATATATATATATTAATATATATAGACTAGAGTAAATCTATTATCCTTCCTATAGCAGGCTAATCAGAAGTATAAGCGTAATACGTTTAGAAGAGATGATTTGAAAATATATAAAGGAATCCGGATTAAAACTATCCTTAAAATAGTGTAAGTTTACTAAAAATTCAGCAAAATACTTAGTTCATTTAGTTTCACAGATAGGTATACAGATAAACCAAGTAAAGATATAAGATATGATAGATTTCTAAACACCGAAAAATGTTAAAGCTGTCAAAAGAATCTTAGGAATGGCCTCTTACTTTAGAAAATTTATGAAAAATTTCTCAGAAATTTGTGCTCCTTTGACGAACTTGACAAAAATATATTCAAAATTTATATGGATTGATTTAGAAGAAAATGCTTTTATAAAACTAAAAGAGTTGCTCACCACCGACCTATATTAATATATCCAAATTTTGAACAATCATTCAAACTTCATACAAATGCTTCTGGAACAGCGATTGGCGCAGTTTTAACACAAGAATCTGAAGGAATAGACAAACCAATAGCCTATTTCTGGAGAAAATTTTCTAAACCTGAACAAAATTATAGTACAGCAGAACGTGAAGTTTTGGCTTTAGTAAAGTCCATTAGACATTTCGATTATTATCTATGTGGGCACAAATTCACTGCAGTGGTTGATCATCAAGCTTTGAGATATCTATTTATATTTAAACCTGTTACTCCAAGAATTGCTAGGTGGGCTCTTCTTCTTTTAGAATTTAACTTTGATATTCAATTTAAAGCTGGTGAAGAGCATGTAGTACCTGATGTCATTGGCCGAAGCATTCAGGTAAATAATATTAACATGCTAAAGAAGAGGTAGAAAAGAAAACGGTAAAAGAGGAAAGGGTTTCCAACACTGCTTTAAGAAAGGAGCAAATTTATAGTATAATACAATTACAAGGAGAATATCAATTGTTTTGAGGAAAATAATATAAAAGGAGTTCCATAGAGATAGTAGATTTAACTAAGTTTTACATGATTAATGATTAAATAATTGTTTACACCTTGTTCAAAAAGGAAAACACGATATACCCTATAAAGAAACTATTATTATTCCCCAGTACGTAACTCCCACTGCCTTATATATATCCCATGAATCCCATTTAAATTTCCATTCTGGTTTTATAAAGGCCTTAAATAGAGCTAAAGAATTATTCTATTAGTCAAATTTGTCACAAGACAAAAGATTACGTAAAACTATGCTTAACTTGCCAAAATCTTTCCCCATATAAAAATATTAAAGCTCCTTTTCAAATCTATGATTCTTCCAATTCCCCTGGAGCTTGGTTAGACATCGATATTATGGGTCCTTTACCCACAAATGATAATGGTAATAAGTATATTTTTTAATTATAGATCATTTCTCCCACTTTATCCAAACTTATCCCATACCTAATATTACAAAAGAATCTATAGTAAATTATCTTGTAGATTATATCACTAAATTTTCTGCTCCACTCCATATTATAATAGATAATGAAACTCAATTTCATTCAAAACTTAATAAAGAAGTTTGCGAATTTTACAAATGTAAATTACATTAAACCAGAACTTTCCACGCCCAATCTAATCCTTATATTGAAAGAAGCAATAGAATCAGTAAGCTTGCACTAGCTTCAGCCTTAAATAATAGTTCTCTTAATGAATGGGAAAGTTATCTGTCTCTCGATACTTTAGCCATTAATATTTCCTATCATTCTGGAATTTGTGAATTCCCTTTTTTTTACTCTTTGGGAGAGATGCGATTTTACCGCTCTCCGCCATTATAAACACGCACAAACATATGACTATAATGGTAGAAATTATAAGCGAGATATGGTGATAAAAAATGACAGAAACATAAAAATGCTTATAATAATCACATCAAAGGTCAAGCTAAGCAAAGAAAGTTTTATAGATCAATAAATTATAAAGAATTTATAGTTTGTTATTTAGTTTTTCTCAACTATAAAGTTGGAAAAGGTAGGAAATTGAAATTTAGATGGTTAAAACCGTATAGCATAATAGAGAAAATCTCTCCTGTAAATCATTTAATAAAGCCTTTTTATGATCAAACCAGAAGAAACGAAAAGGTCTTATGTTAAACCCAATACTTAAAGGAACGCAAACTCTTGTCCTATTATAAACCACAATCCAATGATTTACACCGCATAACATTCTGAAACCCAAAATATAGAAAACAGAGTAAGAAATTGAAACTTCCCACCACATCGCTCTAGGTAGATAGAATTCCGAAACTGGAGTTTCTTAACGAGAATACTAATCCTTACATTTTTAATATACTAATAATGAATGTTGAATAATGGCTGAAAAATCAAATCATTAATTGGTTTATGAAATTGGAAAAGGCATGCAAAGTCTTAATAATGTTAATAATAATGATTAATAATTTAAATAATGTTTAATAATGAAAATACTCCCTCTCCCCCACGGGGAAATCATGGTTCAAGAAAAATATGAACCCCCCACCCTTACATTATGATTAAGTGAGGGTCTTATAATTCTTGCTTAAAAGTAAAAATGAAAACTATGAGATTAAAATGAGAATCTATCCTTTATAGTTCGTAAAGATATCGTATGAAAGATGAGGACCCCTGATATTAAAGTCGCAGTTTAAAAAATACCGAATGTTGAAAGGCTTACCAGATCAGGATTAGTTTGCACAAATCATTGCACAAATGAACAGTTTGTGTGATGGATTACGTGTACTTTTGGAAACAAACCATGTATATCCAATTTATTTTGCTTAATGAAGGTTGTATCCTGTTTATTATTAGTATATTTTGGTAGGATATTGACTCTTGGAGTAATATAGATCATAGAAGTTTCGTGTTGTCATCATATACTGTTAATATTTATAATTGATTCTAGTTACAAAGAACAATTATTATCCAACTTCCTAATTTTTAGCTATGTCTTGCGGACGACATGGTTTTGTCATCGTCCTTCCTAGGTTTAATTTTTAATTGTGAGATTCATTAGGGAACCCTATTGTAAGGCCCCTGAAATAGAACTATGGTAATGGATAAAGGCCTTAACCCATGTATTCTACTTCGGCACATGTTATATGATAAAACATGTTTTTGAATAAGTTTTTAAATATTGATTAATAAATTTCTAAAATTTTTGCTGGATATATTCATTTTAAAGATGGGTACAAATTATGTCATTAGACCTTTTCTGTCGCCTCTATTTAAGAGTTTTAAAGGAAGAGCAATCTTGGCATGCTCGTGAATTTAGAATTAAAAAGCGATGTATAATAAAACTACCGAAATCATGATGAAAAAAAAATTTTCGATGTATTCTTTTTCTTGCACAAAACAATTCAACCCAATTCTTCTGTCCATTCTAACTAGCAAAACAGAATTCCAACCATCTAGTATCTCGTCGAACTACTGTAATGAGTGCATCTTTATAAAATTCTACTCAAACCAATTCTGTGTAAATATTCACTATGAAAAATCATCTCAGTCATTTCAATTTTGCGCTAAAGGGAAAAAATCTATGAATGGCGTGAATGGTAAATAGTAGTGCAGAAGGGTGTCACCTGCGATTTTTAAAAAATCACAGGATATATACTCTTAAAAAATAAATATGAAAATTATAACTAAAAAGAGAAAAATTCCACAAAATTATTACAACTGTTAAATATTACAAAGTTGATTAAAAAATTCATTAGGATTATCGTTCATTATAAACTTTTTTTTTAAATGGTCTTAGTTAACTCTAAAAAAATAATAATGAAGCTTTTAAAGAAAAAAAGCTGTAAATATTTAATTTTTAGGTATAAAAAGTTACAGCCTGTCAAGTTTAAAATTTTTCCCAAGGTCTTCGATAGGGAAAAAAAATTACGTTGGGCCTCATGCTAGTTTTAGGGCCATTTAGAACAGCGTTTTATGAAATGTTTGTTAAAGTATACATAAATTTTCTGCTGTTATGCCTAACAAGAACTTATTTCATAACCTGAGATTAAAGGGCCGCTGCGGATGGAAAACCTGAACCTTTGATGGGTGTGTTCAAAGAAATTGGAAAAGTCTACTTTAGATTTTTAACAAATTTGAGATAAACAGAGAGGCTGTTTAATTGGACGCAGTGACGAATTCCTTCCAGTCCGTTTTCATTATTCCTCCATTATCTATTTAGGTTATTCCTGTGAGATTCTTTTTATTAAAAATTCTAGGGGTGGACACAACCTTTTCCACTACTCGATTAATGATTCAATATAGGAATTAGTCTCCCAAATAAAGGAACATTGATTTATAATAAGGAAACTTGTAAGGAATATTTGAAATGATCAGAAGAGAAAGAAAATTCTTTCAATAAAATAGTATTAATTTTTTAAAGGCTTTTTCGTTTTTGCACTTCACGTATCCTAGTAAAAAATTGTCAAACTAAAAAGTTTTACTCAAAAGTAAAAAATCATTCAGCCTTCCTTGGACAGCTAATTCTCAAGAATAGTCGAAATTCACAGTTTTCCTATTTTCATTCAGCAGAAAATTAAAGTAATAAGCGTTGCTGAATTCATGCGATCAAAATGATAATTCTCATATAATTGTATTCTGTAAGAGTAGAGAAATCTCTATTCCTGCTGCGCTCACAATAAATATGAAGATGATTGATTAATTACGTATCGTGACTACGTGATTCCCCTCCGCTAACCTGTCTAACGTTTTGATCTCCCATGCTTTTTCCAATATCTTCAGATATTTGAATTGTTTTATTATTCCGCACCCCATCCTCTCTCCACCCTATGTTTCCCTCAAATCCTTTCTTCTATTGAAACTTCCACTAGCCTCTCCTTTAGAATTTTCTCCTCGGACTTTACTAAGATTTCTCCTTCCACTCCCTTACTTCTTTCCTCGTTCTATTTCTCTTTCATTTATCCTCCACACTTACGATCTTCTCTGCATACTCCTTACAACTTTAGAAAGGGAAAATGAAGAATTAATAGTAATTATCATCAGAGAAGAGACTTGGGGGACTGTTGACTGATTTGTTTTGGAAATAATGAAAATTGTGGATGATAAATTATGCTTAAACATTTTAATATGATATGTACTGTAAATACTTCATGGAGAAAGCTTTCTTGAGGATAAAATCTTTTTATTTTCACATGAATTAAAAGAAAACCTCTCTCTAAGGCAGGCTAGCTTGCTAACATAACTATCATGTTTTTTTCTGTTATTTTTGAAATTTAACCACAAGACCTTTTGAAGTTTTCAAACAATTTAGCATTTGCAACCGAATTTCTTCTTTTTAGACATAGTCCTCTTTTAACATTTAATTACGGATTTATTTTTAAGAACCGTTACATTCACCGAATTTATACTTCTACCCTCTTTTTATAAATTTGCTGTACACAATCTAGTTATATATTTTGAATATAATCAATTTTCATTTCTTAAAATCCTCTCTAGGTCCATAGAATTAATTTAATTCGTTAAGGCATTTCAAATTTTTGAACTTCATCTTCCCAGCTCGGAAGTCTCGTCTTTTATTTAAACTACTATTTTTTTAAAGGTAACCATGAGTATCTTTTAAACTGTCCATGTTTACCTAGTTACTGTTTAAATATATACTGTTAATTGAAGTTCTGTTTCAAATATATTTTCACATTATAATAATAATAAAAGGCGTTTTTGGTTGGCAGAATTTTTTTTTCTTTTTTCAAACGAAGAGAGTTCTTCACTTTTTTATATTTATATTTGTTCAAGATATTTTCTTCCCTTCTACATGATGGAATCAACCGAAGATTGTGGGAAGTTTCTCCCTTAAAAAATTTTATACCGCTTCTTCTTCTATCATGCTTGACTTTAAGATAAAAACAAATGCTTCGATGTCACCATTCTGTTGAACTACGTAAACAAATCGTTTTTTTTAATTGTTTTCAAGTTTTTCATATAAACCACTAATTTTATCTTCGAAAAGATATCATCCAATTATAATGTATAGATATCTCACAAAAAAACAACGAAGCTGCTAAAAGAATGAAACGCCAATAATAAATATATCTCATACAGAAGAAAAGCCGACATAATAATTAGAGAGAAATGATTACAAACAAGCCGCTCATTTTCACATCGCGGCACTTAAGTGGTAGACAAATGTGGAACGTGATCCAGCTCCTCATAAACGATAGAATCACTCGGATACCTCTCAAAAAAAACCATGATAAAGCCTGTATGTACTAAATACACCGACCATAAAACTAACTCCCTTCCAAAACCGCCTAATAAATACACGACATAAAAGCTCAAGCAAATACGAAAAAATAAAAAAAGCAAACACCACACATAAATACTAAAATCTCATATAAAACCAAAAACACAACCTCAAAAATCACAATACGAACAAAAGACAATACCGGCCGACTATCATATGATAAATAGACAATAAAATACCAATACCCAACCAGCCAGACCAGAAATCAACCACATAGACAAAATAAAACACATATACTAAACAATCATAAAAAACCCCAAAGATCTAATTCCACCACAATAAAAGGCTACAGCTACATATCAGCGCATGAAATTACGTATATAACATCATACAAGAAGGAAACTCACCATACCGCATAAACCAATCAATACTCCCAAGTCCAAGACCCAATGACTCACTAATAATTAATACAAAACATACATATATAAATAAGTAAATACCTTCAGGTATATAAGGAAAAGAATAGTATAAAAAATATAAACACCTAAAGAGATAAAATAGGCTAAGCAAACGCGCTAGGCAAACTGACTAAAACCACATAAATAACAGGCAGCACCCACCAACGCACAACCACGAGGCTCATACAAACACGACTGAAGAAACCAAAATAACCGAGCATACATATAACCTTCTACAATACCGCACGAAAACACACATGGCAATGACAACATCAATCCCACAAAACAACCATAAAAAAAAAATGCACTAAAATGAACAATTCCAAAGCCACGTTAAATAAGCAATAGGTAACAAAATGATGAAACCTAAATAGAGAAAGTAAAAACACAAGGAAACAGTACGGCTCAAAAAAGAAGAATAGGAAACGCACCGAAATAAGAATATACATGAATCCCGTCGACGAAAAACTGAGTATTAATCTCCAACTTCACTCAACAAGCCACCACATCGCAACTAGCGAAAAGACAAACCGCTACTCTCAGCGTCACGATTACAATCGAATGAAGACAAAACGACGGAAATACTGACGACCGCGAAAACTCGTGATATAAAAACGAGCACCACAGAAAAACCCAGAAAACACATCTAAATAATGAAAGTAAGTCCAAATTAAGATAAATATTAATATTTAACTTAAAAAATTATGACCAGTTACTATAAAAATGAACACAACTCATGTAATGATAAAACAAATATTAGAAAATAACAATAAATATAGCATATTGGTCTACACCGCATACACCAGGTCCGAACTTCTTTGGATATAAAATAAACATAAATACTAACTTTTTTGAACGGTAACATTGATTGATAACATAAATGGATACAATCTTGAAGAGTAAGTTAATTTATCCAAAATCATAGTATGTTGCGTCACGTTACAACGCACATCTCGCATGGATATATAAGTCATTTCAAGTAGTCCATAATAATGACGATCGTAGGAGTGATCACGATTCAAAAATTATATTTTAACTAAAGGCTGTGTGGTGACTAAAGAAAAGTAATTTGATAAATTAATTAAAAATAGATTGAAAAATAAAAAAATCTCTTAACACGAAAAACTCTAAATAGGAAAGAAGAAAATTAATTTAATATTTAACTCAATATCAGTATTTGGTCTTTACCTTGAACGTTCAATAATACATAATATGGTTTTATTGATTAAGAATCTAGACCTTTTAACTTCTCTTATTTTTAAATTTTATTATATTTTATTTAAGGATATTATTGATGTTGAAGATGGAAGATTAACACGAATTTAGGGTATATATATTGAAGAAACTTAATTATTCCAGATAGTCAAAAAATTTTAAATTTTTCTGTTAAACAAACTACCGAGGATGCTGACCCCCTAATTATTACTACCGCTATTGAAGTGACAGATAATTACGAATGTGTGATGGTAGTTGGGAGGACAGTGACTTTTTAGGTACTGATCACAGCATTACCTCCATCTCGTTCAAAATATTTATTTCTTGAAACTGGGTAAAGGAAAACAGAAAAAAACAATGTATTTTTCTAGAAATTTAACTTCTCAAAAGAAATACAGGACAACATGTTGTATTTTACATTCCTTTAGCGATTGTGACACAACATCAGCGTTTTTCAGACAAGGTAAAA
>JABUQX010117292.1:5000-10000 GCA_015478945.1 Trachelipus rathkii | reverse complement strand
ATATATATATATATATATATATATATATATACTATAACTTACTTGTAAACTGTAACAAAAGTTGACAAAATTATTACAGATTGTCCATTACTTACAGAACGAAATTGAGTTTTCGTTTTTTTTTCGCCAACTCGTCAATTATTTCATTTACGTTTACTTGAATTTCTCTGTGAATCGATAGCAGTGCAAGACCATTCAGCCTGGTTTGTGATGTTGTATTCCTCAAGTAAGTTTTAATTCTTCTTAGGGTGGAAAAGGTTCTCTCGGGTGTTGCAGTTGATATAGGTATAGTTGCAAGGATTTGCAGCAACTTGAATATGTTGGGGAACATGACCTTATTGCAGGTAGTTAGGGCATCCATTGCAGTCTTATATGGCAGATTTTTGGTATTTTGGCATTTTCTATATAATTTGAACTCTGCTATTACATCCGAAGGAGGTTGGTCGAGATCTGCAGCATACGTTTCTAGAAGAACTCTCAAATCCCTTTCTTCCTCACTGGACATTGGAAGGGAAATTGATGATGGAAATAGTACTTGAAATCCTTTAGATATATCAGTGTTTCGTAAGAATCTATGTTCCAATTCAGATATAAAAAGTTCAATGAACGGAATATAAATAGTGACACGATAGTAATCTTCAGGCTTAAGAATGGATGGATTTGAACGATATTTTTGCTTGCTTGTTATTCTTGGAATATTCATAGCAACTCCAAGTTTTTCGCATAGAGTGTTAGCCTCCTGAAAGATCTTGCGAAAGTGATTGTTAGCATCATTGCGCATATCCTTAACCCCGAAGATAAGCTATATCAATGCCAAACAATCCAAAACTTTTTAAAATTAGATCAGCCAGTCCTGTTCCTGTTAAAT
This sequence comes from Trachelipus rathkii, assembly GCA_015478945.1. NCBI lineage: Eukaryota > Metazoa > Arthropoda > Malacostraca > Isopoda > Trachelipodidae > Trachelipus > Trachelipus rathkii. Next base: position 9,132 of record JABUQX010117292.1, on the reverse strand, counting down.
CACATGTAGGAAAAAAATTTAGAAAAACTTCACATAGTTTTAGTGTATCAGTATTAACATATCTAGCACAAATGGAAACTTGCTCAACGCCGGAGATATCCGAAGTTTCATCTACGAGAGCTGCAAAACATTTAGACTTGTTCACAGTGTCAACAACTTGCCTCAACAAAATAGCATTGCATGCTTCTATTATGGAATTTTGAATTTGTGGACTAAGATATTTATAACCCTCTCCCTCTAAAGAGGTCTGCAGACTGGCATCACCTTTTGCTCTATACCGTAGTATTTCCCGAAATTTTCCTTCATTATTCTTTAGTTCTTCTGACATAGATATTTTACCAGAATCTCGATGTCCACGAAGAGCCAATTCTTGCCGACCACATAGTAACACTGTTTCAATTATTGGAACGAGTCGTTTTCTGTTTTTCAATACTTGTTGCTGTCTTTCCTTAATTATTCTGTTTTGAATTGACAGTTCAGGCCTTTCCCATGCTTGCTCAAAACTCTCAGCATCAGCAACACAATCTATGTGGTATTTTAACGAAGCATGGCGGGTAAATTTTTCAATTGCCTTTTTCCAATTGGAGAAACCTTTCTTAACGAAAACGCCAAGGTCCTGTGAATTGACACCAGCCCTTCCTCTAGAAAATAATACACAATATTTGCAGTATGCACTATTTTCCATCGCTGAATATACTAACCAAGGAAAGCGTTTCAGCCAATGATACTGAAAGCGAAGTATGTAGGTTCTCCTTTCTTCATTTTCTGTAGAGTGTACTTTTTGTGTGTGTTCTGTACCGGGAAAAGTAAAATCTTCAGTTGGTTTCCATACGTTGTCTAAAATTTCCCGTATTTCGCCAGAAGATCTTTGTGAGCGGTTCTGGTTTATGTACAAGCCTATATCATTAAGTCCGGATTCGTGCTCCACAGATGTGGAAGCTTCGGGTGCTAAAGTATTAAAAGGTTCTGTAGTTTTATAAGAAGCACTAGAAATTTCATTAGTCCTCGTTTTTTGCTTTTTTATTAAAAATTTTGAAATTGAAAGCTGCTTTTTAATTTTTTTTTCAGCCATTTCTAAATACCGGTTCGACTTTATTAATAACTATTAACACGGGAACACCATAGAAAAATGAATATTCGCAGATAATAATAATAATAATAATAATAATAATAATAATAATAATAATAATAATAATAATCTTTCAAGACTATGAAAAGCAACAACTAAATGAATAATATTGCCCTTTCAAAAATTAGGTTTCAAACGAAAAATCATGAAGTGTATTTAGGCCTATTTAATTTTTAAATTGCAAGTTTTATTTTATCAAGCAACACAATTACACATACAGTAATTATTTAATTACCACTTTTAATTAATAGCAGTTAGCGGCACTTAATTAAATTTCAAATATATTTTTACTATTACAGGATAGCACAGCAAACAATTTTTACACCATTACTTCAGCATAAACGATAGATGACTAATACTTAATGAGGAGAGTGACTTTTCGAGTCTTCAAAAAAGCTGATTGCACAAAATATGAATTTCTCGTACACTTCAGGAAGCTTGAAACAAATGATTGATAAAATAATAATAATAATAATAATAATAATAATAATAATAATAATAATAATAATAATAATAATAATAATAATAATAATTATAATTATAATAATAAAAGATATTAATGGCAAGAAGCTCTGGGGGGTGATCTCACACACATATCCCCCCCCACATATATAACTATATATATATATATATATATATATATATATATATATATATATATATATATATATATATATATATACAGTATATATATATATAAATATATATATATATATATGTATATATATATATATATATATATATATATATATATATATATATATAAATTATATATATATATATATATATATATATATATATATATATATATATATATATATATATATATATATATATATATATATATATATATATATATATATATATATATATATATATATATATATATATATATTAGGGATGCACCGGATCTCCGGCTCCGGCTCCGGCTTGGCCGGAGTTCCGGCCTTTTTAAAGATCTCCGGCTCCGGCCGGAGACCACTACCGATACCGATACTTTAATTAATATAATAAATACACAGTAATAAGATAGAACATTTGTGCACTGCTAGGTAACTCAAGATTGCATTTCCTGTACAAACAATACTTAGTCATTTATATTTCATATTTGGTTGTGCCAAGTATATTTATTTTATAAATTAAAATAGTACTTTAAGGAATAATAATTGCAAATATAATATTAATAACTTTTTATGTTTGTGTTTATTTAAAAATATTCCATTTCCATTTTCAAGTAAGTATTTAACAAAGCTTTCTACTAGCTTCTATGTTTTAACATGATTACAATTTACAAGAAGATTTTTAACTAGCTACAATATAAAGAATAAAAATAATGAAAGAAGAGACCCTCAATTAATCAGCCGAAAAGTTAAAATAAAAACGCTATTACTCAAACATGACATAATAAAATATTCCTTTAAGATAGAATTCAATACTCAAATTCACAAATTGTGATGCAAAAACATTAAGCTTTCACTAGTAACTGGCGAGAGCTGTTTCTTTTTGGGGTGTTTACATTCTACCTAACCTACACTATAAATTCGCTCTCTCCTCGACTGATGAAGGAGCTGATATCACTGCCTGCAAGCACCGGATAATAATGAAACTCTGGCTCCATTTTCACATCATGAGCGATTCTCTTCTGTAGGCAGCATCTCATGCTTTCGTAGACTCTTCTTTCACAGACTGCAAATTTGAAACTATCTTTTGCTTCTGATGACTGTCTCTTCAGCGATGATGAGGTTCCCTTGGTGATTTCTTTAGCAGAACGCAATTTCGGCCATGAACTTATCAAAGTCTAACATATCCAAATCCTCATCTTCGGTAGGTTTATTTGCTGAAAAGCCACCATCGTCACTATCAGTGCTGTTGCCAGGGGTTGCTGATAAGTCTCAGCTGCTAATTTCCTTTTTTTTTTTTTTTTTTTTTTTTTTTTTTTTTTTTTTTTCAGTTATACTATTTTAATGCATTCTAGAAGTGGTTCACCGTCGGAGGTGCCATTCTTGTGGGGTTTTAGCTAGCTTAAGGAATTCCTTATTAGAACCTTTTATTTATTTATTTTTTTACAGTTGTCACCGCCGCTCACGGGCAGAACCCTATTCAAGGAGTGGGTGTTGAACGCCTCAAAAATCCATCTAACGCAAATTACGCAGATGAGCACAGACGCAGGCTTTAAAGTGAGGGAGATTAAATTGAGTAGGAAACACAGATGATGGAAGAGAATTCCACAGAACAGAGGTGGCAGGAAAGAAAGAAGCACCGCAGCTAACCAGTCTGGAGTTACTAACATCAACACAAAACTCATGTGCCGACACAGCACCCCTTGTGCTACGAGGGCGTCGTAAAGGTGGTGGTACGCGAGTGGATAGTTTCCTCGAGCACTTGCCTCTACAGTACCTATAGAAAAGGGATAAAGCACCAACATCGCGCCGCAAATATAAAGGGTCAAGTGAACTAGAAAGTATAGGACAATTTATAAGTTCATTGGCCTTGACTAACTTATCAAGCCGGATGAAACCAGAACACCCCGCCTCCCACAGCGCGGAGAGTAGTACTCCATAAGGCAGGTGATGACCTTGTATAGGTGGGAGTAACTGAGAAGAGGAAAAAAAGTCTCGCACACTAAACAGAACTCCTTAGCTTTGAGGCCGCCTCAAACTACTGTGATTGAGGTTTCAAAACATTTTTTTGTTTATGTTAAAGCCAAGGATGTTTATATTGTCAACAGGAGAGACGAGAGAACCGTCGAAAGAGATAGAAAAGTTAAGTGTCTTAGAGAGAGAGAGATTTGTAGAAGTTGGGTTTTTAAAGAATTAAATTTCACAAGCTTGAGACGACCCAACCCTGAAATCGGAAAGATTAAGACGAGAGGCAATTCTAGAAGTAAAAGAGGGAGCAGAATTGATATGAGTTGAAGAATGAAGGGTCAAGTCATCGACATATGAGTGGATAGAGTTAGATGTGCAGGTGAGAAGATCATTGATGAAAAGCAGGAATAAAGTA